>PVJO010024374.1:0-24490 GCA_004026905.1 Hystrix cristata | reverse complement strand
GAATGGCTAAAGAAGATGTGGTTTTTCTACACAATGGAATACTACACCGCCATAAAAAAAGGATAAACTAGAGTCATTTGTATGTAAATGGATGTTCCTTGAGAACATACTATTAAGTGAAATAAATCAGACACTTATTAGTACACATCGAATTGTTTCTCTGATATGAGAAACCGTAAGTGTAAATAAGGACAAAAGGGTAGAATAGGTATTATGTTAAAAAAAAAAAAAAGAGAGAGAGCGATAGTATTCAAACAAGAGGAGAACTAGATAGGGAAAAAGGGGATATAGAAGAAGGTTAAAAGAAAAGTAAGATGAAAGGGAAAAAAATGGAAAAGTGTAAATAAACTTGTTGCAAATAGGGAAGGGTGGGTAAATGGAAGGGAGGGGAGGGGAAGAGGCAGGGATGAGGGGGGAAAACCAAGATGTATCATGTACAGGTACAAAATAACCATGTTGATTATGATCTTTATGTATACAATGTACCAATACATGTTCTTGGTAAAAATAAAAAATTTTAAAAAAAATAAAAAAAAAACCAAACTCAGGGCCTTGCATTTGCTAGGCAATCACACTACCACTGAGCTATATCTCAGCCCTTCTTTACCTTGTGTCTTAGTTACTTTTCTCTCATTGCTGAGACAAAATACCCGACACCCAAAGTCAGGGGAAGAAAGTTTTATTTAGCTCACAGTTTGTAGAGGTTTCAGTCTACAGTCAGCTGGATCCGAGGCAGGGTGGCCTGGCAGACAGGCAGAAGGCAGCAAAAGTAAGCAAGGAATGTAAGCAAGGGGGACTTAACCAGCTTCTTCCTGTATTTTATATTTTATCCAGGCTACCTGGCTTTAGGGTGGGCAGTACTCCCACCCTTAATCCTAATACCCTTAATTCTAGTGTCACATCCTTGATCCCAGCAGAACCATGCCAAACCAGGCAGTGGACTAATTTAGTAATCACACACTCTAGATCCAGCTACCTCTTACCACATGAGGCTTTGGGGGGACATCTAGACACAAACCATAACACCTTGTTTTTACGTCCCAATGATCCACAATCTTTGACCGCTCTCTTACTTTTTTTTCTATCTTCTCATTCTCTCCATTCTCTCTTTTCCTTTTTTTTTTCTTTCATTTTCTTCTTCTTTTTTATGTTTACTTTTTTTTTTTGGTCTGCCTTGACAGAGATT
The DNA here is from genome assembly GCA_004026905.1 of Hystrix cristata. NCBI lineage: Eukaryota > Metazoa > Chordata > Mammalia > Rodentia > Hystricidae > Hystrix > Hystrix cristata. The sequence continues at coordinate 23,304 of PVJO010024374.1, read as the reverse complement.
TTGTTTTGTCTTGTTTTATTGCGTATTATTTCATGCCTAATAATATAATTGTCACAAAGTCAAAACATACTTGCTAACAAAATGAAATAAAATATAAGAAAATAAGAAAATTGAGACAAACAGAAACTAAAAAGAATTTTATAAAGGATCACAAATAATCTCATTATCTCAACTGATTACCAGTAATCTTTAAGTGGGCTCTTCTTCTTTGCAGATACCTAACACATATTCTTCAAGAAACTCAGTCCCTTCGAAGAGGTAGAAATGTAAATTACAATACAATAAGTGCTATGACTGAACAAAATGTTATGGAGCAGAAAAGACAAGTAATGAATTCTGCCTGGCAAAGTTAGAAAGTATAATAAAACCTAAACTTAAAATACAAAGTAGAATTTGCCAGATTGCTGTGCGAAATTTTAAAGAAAATCCCAAACTTCCTATCATTCTGCTGTGCTGTATTCTTTTTATTGTTATTAGAATAGAAAATATTATATGACCATTGTTCCAAAGCAGAGCATGTCACAGATGATGGTACCCATTTTCTCACGGGGGTTTGCAGGCATGCACTAGGAAGGAAGACTGACATGCCCAAACCCCTGCCCCAGGTTCCATTTCCATGCCTGGATGCCAATCTCCCTCTAATAAAGAAAGCACTCGAAATCTTGCTGCTTGATAGAAATTACCGAGATCAACTTTCAAAGAAGATGCCAATAATTTCATGAGCAGGCATGAATCGTCCCTGTTAGCTCCAAAGAAAGAAAGAAAGAAAGAGAGAGAGAGAGAGAGAGAGAGAGAGAGAGAGAGAGAAAGGAAGAGAGAAAGAAAGAGAACAAGGACATCACCCCCAGTTGGTCAGGGTGAGAGCCTGTAGTTGTGTTTCACCATCTATACTACATTCTGTACCCAACATTCTTCAGCTACACACAAGTGCCAACAGACCCAGACTTTGGATTGTCCCACTGTCTCCCTCTCAACAGAAGATCAAGAGGTACAGGGTAATATTTAAGTAGGTTTAGATATTTGATTGATAAAAAAAAAAAATAACCAATGGACATTGAAACTCTTTTACCAGTTTCTGATCTTGAAAGCCTGAAATTTTTGGAGCATTAGCTCAGTGGTTAGAGTGCTTGCCCCGCAAGCATGAGGCCCTGAGTTCAATTCCCAGTACCAAAAAAAAATAATAATAAATAAAATAAATAAATAAATAAATAAATAAAATAAAGTAAAATAAATGAATCATGTGATTTATGATGTGGTCCACAGTGTGGTATCACCTCAAATTGGGAGCAGATTTAAAGCAGAGATTGATAATAATGAGCACTGAATGGGTGGAGATAAGACCAGGCATTTTGGAGAACAGTGAGATGTTTACTGCCGTAGAATTGAAGGACACATAAACAGGAGAAGTGTATTAAAAAATAAGATGAAAAGGGTAGATTGGGGAAAGACCATGAGAGGCATTGTATGCTAATATAAGGAAATGCAATATATTATACGTTACTAAAAATTGCTGTTTATTGCTATAGGATATGAAGTTGGTCTCTCAAGTGCCTTCTCTTAGGTGGTGGTACAATCATAAAAGTTAAAGTGTCAGTGTATATATGCTGAAAAGTGTATTTCCTAGGAGTAACCTCATTTCCAATTCTTCCTTTATACTTTCTTGAAGTCTCAGAGCAGCCCTGATATTTTCCACAAATATAGAAAGGAAAAGGGATAATAAGACTCTCTAAATAAAGGTAAAACGAGACTGAAACAGTTTTGCAAAGCAAATGCATGTAGATTAATGATTTGGGTAGCCATATTTCTAGCTGAACTAGAAGAGAGTGAGTTGGCGAGCCATAAAATACACTGACCTTTGTAAATTAAAATGAGGATAACATAGTTTAAAAATATTACCGTGATTTAAGAATCAGTAAATTTTTCCATAAAGAGCCAAATAGTAAATATTTTAGCCTTTGATACACATATAGATTATCATTATTGAAATCTTCCATTAAAATATAGAAGCATCCATAGATTACACATAAATCCAATAAGGCTTTATTTATAAGCTCTATAATTTGAATTCCATTTAGTGTTTATTTGTAACAAAATATTATTCTTTTGTTTTTTTTCCCCAACCATTTAATCATGTAAAAAACATATTTAGCTCATGAACAATTTGTCATTTGGTTATTTGAGACACCCCACTAAAGATGACACAGGGTGAGTGTAATTTTACAACTAATTTCTTGCTTCACCCTCAACTCTTTCTCTTTGCCCTTTAGAGCCTTTAAAAAAATAACTGTGAGACAAATATAAGTGGAGAGATTTTAAAATGCAGAAGATATATAATTTTTCTTACATGTTGGGTTCTTTGGTATTGTACGTGCAACCTTAGGAAACCTGAAGGGGGAAGGTTTTTTAAACTCAAAAAAAATAGATCCTCAGTCAGAACAATAGATTCCTCTTAGACAATTATAACACAGATTAATAACTATCTCTTTAAAAGAATTGCATATATATGAAACATAATGTATGTATATTTTAAATCCTAGCAATGATTTAGATTTCATTCCATGTCATCACGTTGCTATTATCACAGGAGCATTCAGACACCAGACTACAAATGGAGTTGGCTGAATAGATTCTAGTTTTTTGCAGCAGAAGGGGGCAGAAATGTCTCAGTTTAGTCAATCCCATTTTTGGTTTTGCAGGTCACACATCAGCTCTTCAGCACATGAAGCCTCTCTCTATTTCTGGAATAAAAGCTTCCCTCGCCTGTGGAGCACATCAACCGTGTCTACTCTGCGAGGACAGAGCTGATGGCACTGATTTCTCTGCTGGACGTTGTGAGCAAGACAGCATAAAACTGACAGGCTTAAGGATTCAAATGAAATATCCCAATTAAAGTGCAGTCGAAACATGAAGAACAGTACCGCAAGCGCAATGTATGACAAGAAGAAAGAAAAGAGTGTCATTGGGACCAACATCATGCAAGAAAAAGCATGGAGAGAGAAGTTCAAATGAGGACTTTTCAAGCTACAAAAGGAGGTTATAGGCAACAGGATAAAGATGACAGAAAACAGAGCCCTGCAATCAGACCAATGCACTCTGCTAATTAAACAGCTTTGCAGTATTTAGACCCCCTAAGACTTCTAATGAAGAAAAGATGTAAAGTTTTATAAAAGTATATAAAACTATATAAAAATTTTATATAGTTTTATATAAATATAGTTATATATAAAACTATGTAGTTTTATATAGTTTTTATATAAAAATTTTTATATAAAAATTATATAAAATTATATAATTATCAAAACAATATGTTCATTTTCCTAAGCTCATCTTCACAAGTCTGTCCCTTTCTATGTTCTTTAATTGTATTCTTTAACTGCATACAGATTCTCTCTCTCTCTCCCCTTACCCCCATTCCACATGTACTTGTTCCTCTGAGTCCCTTCCATTTATCAGCAAGAATGTGAGAAAGAGCTAGTTAACACCCCACCTTGCTGGCATAGACAGCAGAGTGTGATAAATGCTCCTCAGAAAGATGCAGAAGAGCTAAGAGCGGTGAAGGAAGCCAGCAGACCTGGAATAGATGCGGGTGGGTAAGCAATCCTGCAAGTCCAAAGTCAAGAAGGTAACCATGGGCAGCATTCAGCGTGGAGCTATTCTGTCTTAGACTTGCACTTGGCTGACTTGTGCAATATTTAAAGTCTGAATTAGCTGCCAACATAAATAAACATGGAAATTTTATATAAAAGTACAATTTTTTAACTCGCTCGGGGCTTGGCAGATCTCAACCTAGCTCCTCCAGCTGAATGACCTCAGGTAAGTAGCCCTGAATTACCTAGAAAGTAGGATACTAATATAACTTACTTTACAGAGTTTTGTGAGGATCAGTATACTGAAAGAACTTGTGGCAGTACGTGGCACAGGGTCAGGATGTCAGGTAACTGTACTGATAATTCTTGCTGTCGCACTGAACAAAATGACCCTCGGAATTGTGCTACAAGTATCAAAACAAACACAGGAAAATGACTTGGAATTAATCAAGAAGGCATATTTTATGGAAAATACAAATAAATAAGTTACACAAACTGCCAACAGGATGACTTGTTTTTAAAAGTTTGTGCATGCCCAAAGACATGAAAAATTATCTTCTAAAGCTTCTTTCAAAGTTGTACATAAATAGAAGTAATTGTGCACAAAGCAGCAGAAGTCTCATCTTAAATGAAAGAAAAAATTCAAAATATAGCAGTGCTATTTAAGTGAGTTCTTAATAAAAGCAAGTATCTGAAGTGCCATTGTGGAGACCAAATGTCCTTAACCTGACTTATATATATAAAATCCAGGAGCACCTTTACATTACTGAATATTCAGTTTTCTGAAGAACAGTTAGAGGATTACTACCCTTAACATGTAATGAGTACATATAAATAACAATAAAGACCTCAGCACAGCAAAAATAAAAATGATTTAAGTGCATAGTTATTTTCTAAAAGAATAAAAACAATAAGCAAAAAGTTAAGGCTTACTGACAACCAATAAAATCAAATTAAACCACCAATGTAATTATATATGAGGTATATTAAAAAAATACGGTGAATGCTACAATTTTTTAAAACTTATTACAGTAAAAAACACATTGCCTTTCATTCCCCTCAGAGTACTCCTGCTCCCTTCAAACACATTTATCCCATCATTCTTACCACTTTCCAAAGCAGGTCTGGAAGTTCTCATCTATAAATATGTTTAGTTGCACTGTCCTGGCTGCCTAGATGTCCTGAACCAATTAAAATGTTTACCTTCCACGGTCATTTTGATTTGGAGGAAGAGCCAGAAGTCTCACAGTCCTAGATCTGGTGAATAAGGTGGATACAGACACACTGCAATATTTTTAGGGGTCTGCCTTTAGGTTGGATGGTACCTGATAGTATTATAGACAGCTAAGTAAGGTAGAAATATTATAGGCAGTCAGACAGGGCCAGGCCCTCAATGGAGTCAATACACGAGAGGAGAATATGCTACAACTATGGCTGGAAGGCGTATCCATTGAAGGTCAGGCCTCAAGATAAGGCCGAGGGATAAACAATGAACTGAAGATTACCCTCATCTGATCTGATAAAGTCTAGGTCACCCAGGTGGTCAGCCAAGACCTCCAGATCCACCCCATCCTGGAATACCTTTATTCTTTCCATGTTCATTTGCTATGTGACCACCTTCTCCATTGGATCAATATTACCTAAGCGACTACACTTGTAATATTATTGGTTAATCACCATTTTGACACACATTGTACCCACCTGGTGATTTTGCTCTATAAAACTTACCCTGAAAAATGACCTCGTTGGCAACCCACTCGAGTCCCCTCCTGTCTCTCAGGACCTCTCTTTCTCTCTCTCAATAAATTCCCTATTCTTAACCTCCTTTGTTCCTTAGAATTCATTCTTCGACTTCGGGGAACACAAACTCAGCATAACTGACATCTAGCAGGTTGGGCGTTATATATTTTTTCCCCTATATCAATAGCAGCATTCATTGAGTTTTTTTAATCACATCTCCAAAAAACACGAAAGAGGACTTCCAGAACTGCTTCAGAAAGTATCAAGAACCATGAGATAAGTATGTTTGAAGTGAGGGGAATTTGTGGCAATTTGTGGCAGTTTGTCTTCTACTATAAGAAATTCTTTTTAATTTAAACATTCACTGTATATTTTGATCACACCTTGTATTTCACCTGTGAATCAGTAGAGATTTAAAAATGTAATGCTCAGAGTTAATAGGGGGTACAGGAAAAGAAACTCTCATCCATTGTTTGTATCAATTTTTAAAAATAAAGGGAGGTACTATATGAATAGGTATCAAAGGCCTATACTGTATGCCTATTCTTCAATCCATAATTCCACATTTAGTAAATTTCCCAAAGAAAACTAGTCCTAAAGTGGGGGAAAAATTACATATACAATCATGTTACCCCATATATTATAACAGCAAAATCCTAGAAATGATGTAAATATTCAAATAATGAGACTTGTTAATCAGATTAAAGAAGTCCATGTGAAGGAATGCTACATATGCTTTAAAATGATACCAGGAAGCTGCGCATGGTGGGGCACACCTATAATTTCTACATTCTGGGGCCGAGGCAGGATGATTGCAGAGAGTTCAAGGCCAGGCTGGGCTATATAGTGAGTTTAAGACCACTCAGTACATAGAGAGACCCCAGCTCAGAGAGAGAGAGAGTAGGAAAAATTAGCAAATGAGCTAATAATAAGGCTAATAATATATTTAGTATCTTTTTTGGAGCTTGGCCTGATTTTTAAGTTTTCCAAGTATATTTTAAAATGAGTTTAATTTTCATTTAGCTGGATGATTTTTTCTTGTAAAATATTACAATAAAAGACAAGCGAGTTGCATGCAGAAATTTGAACAAGGAAAAAAAAAGTGCTCAGTGAAGCAGTTCGAACAGAATTTCCATGGATTTTAACAACAGAAAAAGGTTTAATGCTCATATTGGGTTTTCTGAGATAGAAAAGAGAAATGAGCCCTGTAGTCCTATATAAAAAATACAAATCTATCTTCCTTGATATACTTGCTCAATACTGCAGAAAAACCATCCAAGTGTTCTATATTTTCTCTTCCAATATTCTTTTCAGTAAGGTGAGCAATAAACATCATAAATAGTTTCAAGAACACTGTTACTACCATGCACTAAAAAAGACTATTTCTTTGATAAGCAAAGAGACATCATCTCTTTTTGCCTATATTGGTAATGATAATGTAATTTACAAATATGTAAATATTTCTGATACACACATAAACATATTTTGCTAAAGTTCTCATTATACATTCAATGTTTTATGTGTATATTTTGACCACAAACCTCTTCTAAATAATCACTGTCCAGCTTTTTGAAATGCTATTTTTATCATACCCATGTTTATTCTTCATATATACATAAAACTGCTTCTTTAAAATTTACAAAATAAAGTTCTTGTTATAAAATGGCAATCCCAGGAAAAATGCCCAATGACTAGGTCAAGGCAAAGGGCTGTATCCCCTGGCCTGTGGTTTGGGCAGCCAAGCCGCAAGCAGAGCTCATGGTAAGGGACAGGGGCCAAGTTCACAGCCGTGACGGATGAGACAATGGTCGCCCTCCTCTGGCTCGGCTTCTGTCATCTCCGGGTGACTTGCCTTGAGACCCATTCAACTGAGCTGGGGCACCTTCAGAACATTTTATTTCTAACTCTTGATTCTCTGAAACTCAATCCTCATATCACACAAAAGATCCAGAGAATAATAGATGTGACCTACTCCCAAACCCAAGATTCAAAGGGGAGTTAGAAGCCAGTAACAAAACCCAAAACAAATCTGACTACAATACCAATCTGGAATGTCTATGTCACAAAATAAAATTGATGAACTATGTAAGAGACAAATGAAGACTTGGGAAGATATAAATTTTTCACATTTATATAAAAGACAAATACTCTTTATATCCAAAAAACTCTTACAGAACAACGTATAAAAGACCAAACCCCAATTAAAAACTATGACAGAAAGATATTCACTGACTTTTCAAACAAAATAAGCCTCATTTTTGAAGCAAATTGACTCAGAGTTAAATCATGAGACACCATTTTTTTATCCATTGAACTTGCAAAACCAGTTTGGTAACCTTTTGGAACAATGACTGCATGATACTGCAGAGTCTACTACAAATCATTGCCGCTGTACGAGTTGATGCAAAAATCTAGGGAGGCCAAGTGGAATATGCTTGGATTCACAAATTCCACTTCTAGAAACTATGCAATGAATGTATGTAATGATACAATTATACAACATTGCTTTCAGTACCAAAAGCCTGGAAATAATCTAAATGCTCATTAGCAACAGACTATTTAAATAAAAAGAAGTGCAACGATATATCATGAATTAAAACAAAAAAAGGTAGATCTACATACAGTAATACCTTGGTACTCAACTGCTTTGAACCTCACTGAATTTGGCACTTGACTCATTTTGACATGAAGATTTTTTCCTGGTACTCACTGTTTGTTTAGCATTCTATGTTCCAAATAATTTGTTTGACACTCTGTTTTTGTACTCCTGGCACTTCTGGTAACCAATTGACCAGTACCAAGGTATAACTTATACTGATAAAGAATCATTAACATGGTGATTACTTAAAAAAAAAAAAAAGAAAGATACAGAAGAATTACACTCTTTGCTTTCAGTTTACGTGAAGTGCATGTGCTTTTCTGTATATATACTCTCTTGAGAAGGATTGCCATGACAATTTTGCTACTAATAGGTAAGTTTAACAGAGTGCCTAAATAGGCCCGGCATTATTCTAAGTGGTTGATTTGTATTATTTTGCATGTGGTAGGTGTACTTACATGTGTCAGGTACATCATTATGCCCTTCTTCCAGATGAGGAAAATAAGGCATGGAGAGTATAAGTAATTTGCCTCGGGTCACCCGGTTCACAGGTATAACCTGTGATCTGAACACAGTGGAGGTGTCCCCAGAGTCAGTGTTTTAACCAATAAGGAGTTTACTTCTGGGCTAAGAAAACTAAAGATCAGGATTAGAAGGAATATTTATTTTCTACATTATCATTTTACCATGTTTTTCAAAACATGAAAATAAAAAATATTTAAAATATCACAAATATTCAAACGAGTATCTGAAAAAACAGGAGGAAAAAAATTCTCAAAATTCTAATAATGTCAGTGAAGGACTGGCCCACCAGATGGTAAAGCCTACTATAAACATAGAAAAATTTAAATGTGAAGAACTTAGGGAAGAACTAGTAGGGAAATCAGTGGAAGGGGGAGAAAAAGAACTCAAACGCCAGTTCTAGCAAAATAAGAACTTAATATGCTATATTAAAAACTTGAAAATGTAGGATTGTTTGATTAATGCCTTTGGCAAAGTGATTAATTATTTGGACCAACATTCAGTTAAAATGTCATCTGATACATGTTACATACATTGCAAATGAATTGAAGAAATAAATGAAAAACAGAAGCACAAAAACCTAGGAAATATTTGGAAGATCCTGCTGTCCTATATAAGTATTTTCTTAGCATCAGGTACAATGAAGAAAATAATATGGGAATTTTGCCAACATCAAAATTCTAAAACTTCACATTTAAAATATCATAAGCAAGCACAAGACCACGAATTGGGGACAAGAATTTACAACAAATAAAACAAAAAGTTAGTAAGCACTATATGGAAGGCTCAATTACAAATTGGTAAGCAAAATATTAAGATGTTAAATGAGAGATTAGGAAAGGAAATGAATTGATACAAAAAATACAAATAACACATAACTTAGTTCTTTCTTTGACTTAGATATAATTGTCTCTCCCATTTATAGATGAAAATCCACACACAGGAAGCTTAAGTGCTTACCCAACATGACAGCCAATAAACAGTGAGCTGAGATCTGAACTAACATTTTATTTTACCCCAAATCCCTTGCTTTTTAAAAACTATCTGGATAGTGACGTGTATCTCCATATTGATGCCCGATTTATGATGGAGCTATGTCCAGATAAGTGAAAAAAATCATAAGTAAAAAGTACATGCCTAGCAGCACAGGAGACTGCATCCACCTCTTGATCACATGGCTGACTGGGAACTCTAGTTCCTTGATCCCGCTACTGTCAACAGTGTAACTTAGTGCATACCACTAGCCCAGCAAATGATCAGATTTCAGAATTGAAAGTATGATTTCTTCTGAATGTGCACTGCTTTCACATCATCTTAAAGTTAACAAAATAATTTTACGCCAAGCCATTGTAAATTCGGCAATATGTGTAAAAACATACAATAAACATAGAAGTAAGATTATGTTACTATCAAAAGTAAAATTGAAGAAACTTCTGTTTTGTGAATATAAGTGATGAATTGGAGTAGCACCCCTCTGCATCTCCTCTTAATGTGAAGTCACTATGCCTACTTAATTCAGGGACTATCCTCACTACTTGTATTGGTCAGTTTTCCCACTGCTGAGACAAAATTCCTGATATACACAATTAAAGGAGGAAATGGTTTATTTGGCTCATGGTTTCAGAGGGTTTAGTCCTTAGTCAGCTGGCTGTAAGGCAGAAACATGACGGTGGAAGGACATAGTAAAGCAAAGCTGCTCACTTCATGACAGCTAGGAAGCAGAGCACAAGCAGAGTGCCAGCAAGAGATAGATCTTCCCAAGGTGCAGCCCCCAGTTACCCACTTCCAACTGACTCCAGCTTATACTGCCATATTCAACCCTGAACATCAATGACCCAGTCACCTCGCCAAGAGTCTCTTAATCCAGTCAAGTTGATGATTAATTGGCAGAGTATATTTGTTAGTGAACTGGTCCAAAGTTATCTATGTGAGTGTTTACATTTGGGGAGTTCAAGTGGAAAACCCCTAAATATCTCAAAGGCAAAGGACTAAATGCATTTCTTGTTGAATATTTCTCTATTCTATGTGAAGTTTATCAGAAAGCCTGAGGCCAAATAATGATAATGACCTAAAGAATTCTGAACTCACAGAAGGACCATTAGGTGTAAATTAACACCAAGAAGAAATGTAAGTTATAATAACATTAGCAATATCTAATATGAATCTTTAATTTATTTTGCATTATTTAAAATAATTTTATAACCAGCTAAAACCTTAGGGTGTTTCTGTTTAAAAGTTAATATCTATATCCTGAGTTAAATCTGCTTCCTTGCCAAATTGTTGGCCCCAAGTCTATTATTGCTGAAGAGAACTGACTGCCAGACAAGGAAAGATAAAGTCAGTGTCGTAGGAGAGGTTATCTGTGAAATTTTAATATATTCTTGCCAAATTCGTGATCTATTTTAGTCTTAAGACATCTGTTACTCTGAAAATGGCCTCTTTCCTCCCTCGTCCTTCTCTCTTTTTTCCAGTCACCAGTTTTTCTTTCAGTGTAGAATTTTCAGCTTCCTGGTATCAGCACTTTTTCTCTCCCATTGCTTTCTCCTGGAGCCTCACACTATAGTAACAGACTTTTATTACAAAATTAATAGATAGTATTGGGAGGGGTGGTATCTTTAGCCCAGAGTACCATAGTCACTAAGATCAGATGGTGTGTGTATGGGGGTGGGTAACAGGGATCGAACTGCTTACCCTGCTCACTGCAGCTCAAGTATATTTACTGTGGATGAATGCATAAGTGGTAGAGGTAGAGAAGAGGAGGCTGTCAAATGCCAAATAAGAGCTTCAACAATAGCCACTGCTGCCAGTTGGCGTATCTTCAAATATCCTCTCACCAAACAGATGGCATGCAAGGTGATTAGTGGAAAAGAGGACACTTCTTTAAAATGAATGTATTAGAAAGTATTATAGGGTTGCACCTAAAAGTCTAAATGGATTTTATCTTGCAATGATACCTCTACTGATACAGCTCTACATAATAAAAAGAATTATTAATATTCTTATCCCACTTAGCTCAAGGATGTGAAAAATACAAGAAATACGGTATTTATTTCTACACAACAAATATACTAATATCATCTAAATAAGATTCAAAAATAGAATAAAAAGCAACATTGAATTTATTCTTATTCTGGGTACCAAAAAAACTCAAAAGAAATATAAAAATAGAAGCTATGGGAAATACAGGCATTATAATTATTAATGTACAGATATGCATCTTATTAAAAGCCATATAACATTTTCTCTCCTGGGTTCTTTAAAAGATCATAGTCTAAGTGCTACTTATTTATACTGCTGCACACTTCAGTGCCTTTTTGCCCCAGACATTTTTCATCTTTTTTTTGTAAATATAAAATACAATTTTTATCATATATATTCACTGTGATACCTATGAAGAGAAGAGGACAGTGGCAAAGCTATAACCTTAATGATGTCCTGGGGAGTTTTTTTCATTTGCACACATTTTGTGTCATATTTTAAACGTCCCCCACCCCACCATGTGTAAAAACATAAGTGGTCATACTCTATCTAGCAAAGTAATAAAACAGATGTTGCTCCTCACTTGCAATATGCCAAAGCACATGTGGCTCAAGGAATAAGGGCCAAATTTCACCCTGGAAAGTCACAAGCTGCAGGTGTCTAGTATTTCAGCCAGCAACAAGGCAAATTGCTACACCTCAAGTCTACATTCTCAAAAAACAAACAAACAAAAAATGTTCTAAGAATATAATTCTCATCATGTTAAGAGTTTGATAAAAAAAAAGCAAAAGAAACCTTTTTAAGGATTAAAAATCATCGTGTAAAAAAGCACTGTTTGTGTTCAATTACTGCTGTTTTTAAATAAAATTAAAAATATCTAAAAGGTAGGGCTGGGCATTTAGCTCAGTGCTTAGAGTGTCTGCCTCACAAGCATGAGGCCCTGAGTTCGATTCCCGGTACCAAAAAAACAAACAAACAAACAAAATATCTAAAAGGTAATAGAAAAATAGTCTCCCCTACCTCCAGCTAGTTTCCTTTGCCAAAGGTATCAATCTCTTATGGCTCACTCCAGAGACTTACTTCTATGGACAGTAATATATAATTTTTTTTCTTCTCTCTTTTCTTCAACCACCTGAGGCTTATAAAATGCATCATTAGCCCAGTGGTTGTTTCAATCGGTATATAGGAAAAAAGTTGTTTCATTGCATCATAGTCAATTGTACGGATATGAAATTATTAAATTGCCTCATTGATGAATATTTAGATTGTCTCTCACTTTGTGTTATTATAATAACCAAATAAAACAATATATGGGATCCTGCTTAGATCCTAAACTCAGTAATTATCTAATGTATTCGTTGAAACAGCACAGAGCCACAATGTCACAACTGAAACCATTTCATCCCCTTACGGTCCTTTCCAACTCTAACCACCAAGTACAACAGTAGGCTCTTAGTGAACATTAGTTAAGGATGATGTGACATTGAATTTCATTAAAATTCTAAATGACATTACCAATAATCAGAATATTGCCTTCATTTGAGGGGCTATTTGACCCTAATTAGTGAACTCCATTTGACTTTCTTTTGCATTTTCTGGAGGTAAAGGGTGAAGAGTAAACCCCATTAACTTCGGGTTTGTGGCATCAGTTACAATTGACCTCTCTCATCTCAGAACTTTGGTTTCATCAGTATCAGGTGGATTAACACTTACCTCTTCTATATTAAAGCATGATTCAGGAGCCTTTGCAAACTACAGTGGTTTAACTATGTTCTGCTAACGTAGTAAAAGAAGTCACTGGAAGGATAGTGGCAATATCTAAAATTGCCACTTACATCTGAGTAAGAAACCACCTGGGTTAACTTAATTTGTCTTGTGTGGCCACCAACCCTGCACACTCCCACAGCAACCACCAAGGAGTCTCCACCACCCCTCAGTAGTGTTTTTCAATCTTTCTTATCTGTGTGTCACATTAAGGAACACTGTTTACATAATATAGCAGCATCTATGCACATATTTAACTAGATCAGTATCATTAAATAAAGACTAATTCCTATAGGCAATGCATTCTATCATCATATGTTCTCTTCTATTTCATTTTTATAATGCTGGTTGCTGCCCACTCCATCCATTTCAGGACCTAGTAATATGTCAGGATGTGTGGTATGACAACACCACTCTAGAGAGATTGATTTAGATCCCCGGGTCACTGCAGATAAGCAAAATGCACAAACTTGTGGAAGACATGAAGAGTAAAGAAAATAAGCATTCTGCACTTGGAAGAGGGAAAAGTAGAAAGGATGGACTACCAATCTTTAACATACTTCCTATATCAGCAGAATTAAACCTACATGACCCCAACTTCATACTACACTAAAGAGCAACCTGCACAAATAATCACGTAGCCCCAGCACAGTACAAATCATGGCTTTTATAACGGGGACAGAGGGATAGAGAAAGGGAAGGAAGGAGGAACAAAGGGCAACATTTTAAGTGTTACTTTAGCATGGAATCCAGTACCTCAAACTCAATATAACTGCTCTGAGAAATACCCATTTATTTCGGAGGCAACACTTGCTTTCTCTTGCCCCTTTCAGCTTCACTGCACCAGGTCCTTTCCCCCACCATTACTCAGGCTACAGTCTGGTTGTCTGACATGAGCTGTCAACATACTAAGAGACATAAAATTAAAAAGAGTACTCTGTACTCTTGTACTTTCTTTCTTTCTTTCTTCAGCTGCCTTCATACACATTTACCTAGATCCTAAATTCTTGTCACCCTGCATGCCATAAAACACATCTAAACTCAATGTTGAAATTATGTGTTGAGGCCCATAGCATTTCTCACCCTGTGCTCAATTTTGTGATCTGTCTGTGATTAGATTACATTCTCTCAGTCTCTCTCTCTTGTTCTTACCACGTGGCAGCTACTTTTCTTCTGGGAACATTAAGCCTTCCTGCAAGGTTTCAGCTTTGGCATTTATTCCCTTTGCAGTTCTAAAGTTAGTAGAGAAGTAGAAATATTTCATTTCCTTGATTATGCCTCCACTCCTTCAAATTACTCCCAGGAAATGTCAAAGCTAGAAGAAATATCTTAGAGGCTGAATTAAAATTGTGCAGAAGAGTAGCCTGTCTTAATGAAATTATCCAGCACAGCCACATCAGTGGGACTTCTGAGGTATAGGAAAGCGTTTCCTTGCAGGCTGCCCTGCTCAGGGGGTAATCTAACCCTCGCTGGCTGTCTGGACACCTAGATAGTCCAGGAAAGGCTGGCTGGCATTTCCAAGCTCATTACCCAGGCCCGGCGAGGAAGGTGCTCCTCCCTGTGATCTCCTCAGCTGCAGAGTGAAAACCTGAGTCTGCCTATTTTTAGTCACGTTTGTAATAATGGAATGAAAAATAAGTGACTCCTTGAACTCTTGTTACATGTCAGTCAGGGAGAGCAAAAATAGCTTACTCCGACAGTTACTAAGTTAGAGCTAAAGAATTTCTAAGCAGCTCGGTGGTGTGAACTTGCACATTCTTAGAGCTGGTTGTTTCCTGGATGCAGTCACTACCCATAAAGTGTGAAATGTGCTGTGGAACATATTTGGCATTCACAGGTGACAATCCGATTCTTCTAAGTCTAAGTATAGCATAAAGGATTATCAGCAAAGAGCTGGATTCCTGAGTGTGGTGGTTGGTGAGTCTGTGTCTTTTAGGAGACTTTCCTGTCACTTCCCTGCAGCCTCGACCCCAGCCCTCAACATCACAATGAAGGCTGAAGAGGCAGCATATTACAAAACACAAAAATTATCAGTCTCTGAGGTCAAAAAGAAAACGTTGAGAAAACACAGAGGAGAAATGTGTTTATTTTTAAAAGCAAAGAAAAGAGAAATTTCTAAATTGCTTCTCAAGGTTAGCGTCTGGTTCTTTCTTAAACCCAAGAATAACATGTTAAACCTACTGTTTCTTGATTTCATTTTGTTTACTGTTCTTTCGTGTTGCCATCATAATCTGCTTTCACTAAATACCAGTTTTCATATCTCACTTCAGCAAATTTTTTTAATGAAGTGATTCAATATATAGCATTTATAAGGAATAAGAGCTCACAGTAAAGACTTCCATTTTATTTCAGGGGATATCTACTTTTACTCCTATTTTGTTGGTTTAATGCTCAATGTTCCAGAATACGTAAGAGATGCTGCTGATACGGTATTACATATGACATACCTCTGAAGATAAGACTAAAACAAAACATTGACTGTTGTCCTAGTGAAGAAACAAACTTTCAGTACCAATCCTTAATTGTAGCTAACCAACTTCTTCTCTTTCACCCATGAAAATACTAGCATTTTTCCCCTAGGGTGAGTAAAGTAGAGGATGTCTGGATTAGAAGATGAAGTAACTCTCGAGAGGAGGAGGAAGATCCTGACGATGAGAATAAAAAAATGTTAACATGGATAAAAGTCCTCTATTCTACAAGTTGTGTACCAAGGACAGTTCATCACATTCCAATTGGATGTGCTTTTGAAGTTCATACAAAACTCTAGGAAAAATGTATTTGTAAGAATCCACAAAGCAAAGAAAACCCATTTAAAAGCATCATGGATCATCAAAAAATACACTATGATATTACAAAACTACTAGAAGAAAACTTAAGGGGAAGACTTCAGGATATTGTAAGGGGAAAGAATTTTTGGATTAGACATCAAAAGCACAGGAAACAAAAGAAAAATAGGCAAATGGGATTGTATCAATGAAAATACTTTTGAACAAGAAAGGAAACAATCACTGGAATGAGAAACAGCTTAGGGAAAGTAGGAAAAAATATTTGCAAACTATACTTCTGAGAAGGAGTTAATATCCAGAATATATTTAAAAAGCCCAAAATAGCAAAAAAAAAAAAACAAACTGATTAAAACATGAGTAACAGATCTAAATAGACATTTCCTAAAAAGGGACAAACAAATGGCCAATAGGTATATAATAAATGCTCAGTATGACTAAACATCAGGGAAACACGAATCAAAACCACAACAACATAGCACCTCACTCCAGTAAGAATGACTATTATCAAGAAGAGTGAAGAGGGGCTGGGGGTTTAGCTCAGTGGTAGAGTGCTTGCCTAAGTAAGCACAAGGTCCTGAGTTCGATCCCCAGCGTACCCGCCCCCCCCAAAAAGGACTGACAAGAAATGAAAGCTGGCATGTAGGTGGGGAAAAGAACCCTTATACATTGCTGGTGGGAATGTAAATTGGTACATCCATTACAGAAAACAGCACAGAGGATACTTAAAAAATTTAGAGATCCCACTTCCAGGTACCTACCCAAAGGAAATGAAATCAGTACATCAAAGAGACATCAGCGCTTCTATGTTCATTGCAGCACTATTCACAATAGCCAAGAAATGGAAACTGCCCATTGACTAGTGAATGAGTGAAGAATATGTTGTGCATATACAAAATGGAGTATTATTCAGCCATGACGATGAATGAAATCCTGTCGTCTGTGACAACATAGATGGAAGTAGAAATCATTATGTTAAGTAAAATAAGCCAAGCACAGAAAGACAAGTACCACATCATCATATATGTAGAATTTTAAAAAGTTGATTGCATAAGAGTTGAAAGTAGAGTGGCAGTTACCAAGAGGCTGGTAGAGAGGGATGAGAAAAGGATGATCAGTGGGTACAAAGTTAGAGTTGAATATGAGTAAGAGACTCCATGTGATAAACTGCACAACAGAATGACTATAGATAACAATTATGCTCTGCCTATTTCAAAAAAGTTGGTAAAAGGGATTTTAATGTTTTCATGATAAAGAGATGATAAATATTTGAGAAGATATGTTTAACCTGGTTTCAACATTATACTATGTGTATATGTATATAAACACCACAGGGGTTCCACTAGTACAAACAATGCTTTATGTTTTTATGTGTCAGTTCAAAAAAGAAGAAATAAAAAAGCACAATAGAGCCACAGAATTAATTAATAAGTTTTCTTAAATATTAAGGTCACTCTCATGCTTTATAAACTGTTGGAAAATGTTTTCTTAGTTGTTCTATTTCCTGAGTTAACTTTAGCAAGCCAGGACAAATGAAACATTACCACCCTAAAAACACAAAGCATGTTGGATGTACCTTGAGAACATACTCTTAAGTGAAATAAATCAGACACTCATGAATACACATCAAATTGTTTCTCTGATATGAGAAACCATAAGTGTAAATAAGGACAAAGAGGTGTAATAGATATATAAAAGGAAGATAATATTCAAAAGACAGAACTAAAAAGGGAGAAGGGAGAAAAGTAGGAATGGAAAAAGGAAAGAAAAGGGAAAGGGAAAAAAATGGAACAATATAAATGTTGTAAATAGGGAAGGGGGGAGCAGAAGGGAGGGATAGGGAAGGGGGAGAAACCAAGATACATCATTTACAGGTACAAAATAACCATGATGAATGTGATCATTATGTATACAATGTACCAATACATATTCTTGGTAAAAAATAAATAAATAAATAAATAAAAATAAAAATAATACAAAGCAAAAGTAAAGCCTCGGTCCATTATCATTGCAAACATATTTATGGAAACAGTAAATGAAATGTTATGAAGTCAAAGAGTCCCGTATTAAATGACCTCAGGACGAGTACGATTTATTTCATGGAAGCGATGCTGGCTTCACAGTAGCACTTCATAAATACAATAAACTCCATTAGTAACTAAAAAGTAGCTCAGACTTACAAATTGGGTTGACAGATGTCATTAAGTCATTTGCTAATTTTAAAACAATGTCCTTGACTTTTAAGTACCAAAACTCCTAATAAAATTTATATTTCTTCAATTTAAATTAAAATGTATTTTAACCCACAGTCCAACCTTGTGTACAACTGGAAAACATAGAGGAACTACATTAAAGAACGGTGAACTCATACAACACATTTAGATACTGTATTGTGTGGCACATGTGGGATTTCAGTCCACACAATAAAAAATTAAATCAGAAGTGTAACAATTTGAAAGATTGTTCACCTAGAAAATAGCTGTCTTAAATACCAAGAATATCCAGTTAAAAATATAGAGGGATAAAAGTTTATTGGCTTGAGAAAATTTAGTTTCTCTAAGAATAAACATTTTAAAATGTGTGCAGGATCCATATATTCATATTGCTGCAATGATTATAAATTAGCACCCTGATTAATATTTTTAAACTGTAAAGATGATTCTAAGGATCACTCAGGTTGAAGAATAAACAAGATAGAAGTGGCCCAAACTTTTTATATAAAAGTACTGAGAGAATTTTTTCATCAATTAAAACTGAGAAACTTTAGTGAATAATATAAGAACAGACAGAATAAGTGAACTGTCAGAGAAAGATACAACTATAAATCAGAACTCAACAGATGATAATAGTGGAACTGTGAATCACTAGTGAAAGAAGACTGCCTCACCAAAGATCCTAGAATAATTGCCTTTAAGTATCTAGAAATTTTAAACTAGATATTTTACCTTATACTCTCCTCCAAAGTAAAATCCAGATAGATTAAAGAGTTAACAGTTCATTAAATAAAGTATAGAAGAGCCCAGTGAAAATACTTGTGAATGTGCACAAAGGAAAACAAGATTTGCTTAGTATAACTTAACTGAAGGAAGATAAATTATAAGTGGATAAATTAAAAGATTTATTGACTAAACCACAAAATAATTAAAGCCTCTGTATATCAAGAGGCATTATAAATAATATAAAGACAGAAGACTAAAGGAGAAATATATATCAGGCAATGTGTAAATATCATTCATTTATGAGCTGAACAAGCAAATGGGTAAATAGAGAATAATACATTTAAAAATGGGATAAGGGATACAAAAGCCAAAATGTAAATGGCCAACAAATATAATTTTTTTTTTAACACTGAAGTAGTAATTTAGTCTATCGGGTTCATGAACACCTATATATCTACATATCCATCTATCAACTTACTACTTGTTTTTCTTGTCACTTCCAAGACATCAGGAATGCAGGGAAGCTAATACTTTCACAACTTACAGTTAAAAATGAGGATTGCAAATCCCTTGTTTAGAAAGGCTGGGTAGTAAATATTTCTAGCTTTGGGGACCGACCATACAATCTTTGTTGCAGTCACTAAATTCTGCTATTGCAGGATAGAAGCAGCCATATGCGAATGAACACAGCTGTGTTCCAATAAAACTTTATTTGCAGAAACAGTCATTAGGCCAGATTTGACCCTTGGAACTTAGTTCATAGCCCCTGAATTGTAGCAACAATGCAGAAGAGCTTGTTCAGTCTCTGTCAAAAGACTTAAAAGACCTGCTTATCACTTAACCAATCAATTGCCTTCTGTGAATTTATTCTACAGAAACCATTATTCTTATGAGTAATGATATTCACCAAATAATTTCATTAATGTTTATCCATGAGTTTTAAACAAACTATCCTTGACCATGCCATTACCCAAAACTATGCCACAGCAAAAAACTTAATGACATAAATAAATATTTATAACCAATTGAAAAAAGCAGGTTTCCATAGTGTAAGTACAATATAAAACCCTAAGTGCCTGTCCATGTGCATGTACACACACACATACACGTAAACATGCTCTGTAGGATTAACAGCAAAAAATCATACATCAGACTGCTCAAGTTCAAATTCTATGACTTGCTGTCTGAATCCAGTCATCATTCAATGTCTCTCAACCTCATTCTCTTCATCTAGGGAATGGAAAAGGGAACTATACTTGTGTCACGTACATTTTATGAGATTTAAAGGAGATAATATATTGGAATACCGTCACAGTCTAAATTGTTCTAAAAATACCATAAATTAGGTAGCTCATAAATAATAGAAATTTATTTCTGTCATGGCTTGTGCCTAAATGTCCCCCCAAAGCCTCATGCAGTTATAGGTGGGGGTTTTTCAGAGGCCGCTGAATCTAGAGTGTGTGATGCTGGGATTAAGAGCGTGTCATCACTAAATCGAACCACTGATTGCTGCCCTAATCCCGGCAGCCTGGATAAATACAAGGTGCCGAAAGACACTACTAAGGTCCCTTGCTTACCTTGCTGCCTTCTGCCTGTCTGCCATGCCACCCTGCCTTGGACCCAGCTGATTGTGGACTGAATCCTCCACAAACTGTGAACTAAGTAAACCTTTCTTCTCCTAACTTTGGGTGTTGGGTACTTTGTCTCAGCAATGAGACAAAAGTGACTAAGACAATTTCCCACAGTCCTAGAGACTGGAAAGCCCCCAATCCAGGTGCCAACAGGTTCATTTCTGGTGAGGTGCCACCGCTTTGTTTATAGCCATCTATCTTCCCACTGTGCCCTCATGTGGCAAACGGGCAAGGACATTCTCTGGGGTCTCTTTTTTAAGGGCACAATTTTCATTCATGAGAACTCTGACCTGGTGACCTAATCACTACCTCCAAATACCACCACGTTAATGTTGGGTTTCAACACAAAGATTTCATTCAGACACATTCAGTCTACAGGAAACACAGAATGACACAATAAATGCCATCTATAGCCATATTCAATCCAGAATACTTACAGTGATTTTTCTTATCTTCTTTGTACTTTTACATATTTCCTGATTTTCATACAACATGTACATACTATTTTATATTTATATGAAAATGTCACGCTTGTGCCTTTAGACTTTTAGAAGCTACAGTCAATCTCATGGTGGAGCAGAACCATCTAGTAGTAATAACATTTTCAAGAATTTGGTAAATTCTGGTGAGTACTGAGCTGGTTCAAAATGGAGAACTATATCTGATTTTGAAGACACGATTTCATGAGCTTCTGATGCCCTTTGCCCTCACAGAAAGAAATTTAGAGACTTTTTATCACAGTCAAGACAGATGCGGATCTTCACCCGGTGGAACACAGCCTCGCTGGTAACCAGCAGCACCATCTGCTTAAGGCAAGAACAGGGAACCT
The DNA here is from genome assembly GCA_004026905.1 of Hystrix cristata. Classification (NCBI taxonomy): domain Eukaryota; kingdom Metazoa; phylum Chordata; class Mammalia; order Rodentia; family Hystricidae; genus Hystrix; species Hystrix cristata. Next base: position 1,931 of record PVJO010024374.1, on the reverse strand, counting down.
CCGCTCAATTCCAGGAACGTGTCCCTGGAGGCAGACACGCCTGAGAGCAAATCTATGTGACTCTTACTTCACGCTGAAATAAACCAAGAGGTCCAAACATGCTTTCTCATGCTGTGTCAGGAAACACATCTAAGAGTAAATCTACGTGATGCTTACTTCAGATTTGAATACATCAATAAATCCAAACATGCTTTCTCTAGAATTTGAGTCCGGAAATCTCCCAACATAGTCAAATCCTTACCTCCCTCTAATTATGCTCTCATTAAAACCAAGTAATTCATCTCCCTGTCTTTAAGAGATATCTGAGGAATAAGCCATTGAAGCAAGTAAAATCCAGGGTATCTATCTGAACTTCCAGTTAAGTACTTCCTAAATCCCCTTCACAGTACAGCCTTTCCCCTTCCTTCCCTCCTCCCTCCCTCCTTCCTTCCCTCCTCCCTCCCTCCTTCCTTCCTTCCCTCCTTCCTCCCTCCCTCCTTCCTTCCCTCCTTCCTCCCTCCTTCCCTCCCTCCTTTCCTTTTTTCCCTTCCTTCATCTCTTCAGGCAATTACAACAAAATACCATAAATTAGGTAGCTTATAAAAACCAAAACTTTGTTTTGCATAATTCTGAAACTTGGAAAGCCCAAAATCAAGGTCCCGACAGAGGCGGCATCTGACAGATGTCCACTTTCTGGTTTATAGATGAGGCCTTGTTGCTGTGTCCTCACATGACAGCAGGGAAAAGGAACATTTCTGGTGGCCCTTTCACAAGGACCCTCATCACACTCATGAGGGCTCTCCTCCAATAAATGTTCAAGGCCCCGTCTCCTAATACCACCACTTTGGGGACGAGGCTTACAATAAGAATCTGGGAGAACCTAAACATTCAGTATATTGTTCTTTCTCTCTTTTTTAGATTTCATATCCATTCCTATATATTTCATGTAGGTAAGCAAAACTCCTGCATGCAAACAAATGCCTCTGCACATCACGCCTGCCTTCTCCAGGTTTTCTGACTCTCCTTCAGCTCTATGGACATCCATGCTTCCTTCTCAACACGGAATCCAAAATTTAAGTGTATTGCAATGGTGCAGCCACAGGCCAGATTCTGCAGTGGACACACCCACATGAGGCTCTGTCTGGAAGTCTGATAAGAAAGTAAGAGGTGAGGCTGGGAATTTAGCTCAAGTGGTAGAGCACTTGCCTAGCAAGCGCAAGGGCCTGAGTTTGATCCCCAACACACCCCCCAAAAAAATAAAAAGAAAAAGAAAGAAAGAAAGAGGTACCAGCCACTGTTTTGTCCTTGTGGGAGGGAAGAGAAGCAATGTGGTTCGGGGTAAAGGCGGCAATGCTAATACGGCTCCACGGTCAGCAGTGATGCTGGCTTCTTCGTCCAGAAGTAGCAGCCACTTCCTTCTAGGCCAGCGCTGCTGTCCAGCTGTGGAAGGGCCTCCTCAAACTTCAGCCGAGAGTTCCTGCAGCTCTTCCAATGATTTAGTCACCTACACCTTCCTCCTTAAAATAACTGGAGTGGACACTATATGGTCTGCAACAAGGCTTCCTTCTGTGGTGCTCATTACAAACTTTGTTTACTTTTATTGGACATTATTTGTAACAGTTTTGGGAGACTCTGAGGAGTTTCATGGGCTAGACCAGTGCCAAAAAAAGAAGAAGATTATGAATGAGCAAGAAAAACCATTACAGCGATTGGGGATTTAGCTCAAGTGGTAGAGCGCTTGCCTAGTTAAGCGCAAGGCCCTGAGTTTGACCCCCAGCGCCCCCTCCAAAAAAAGAAAGACCATTATAAAACTCCAGGGATCCGCTGTGAACCTACCTTTATTCATCGCTAAATTGTCCACTATTTAGGCTGTGCTTTAAACACAGCCTCATGAATGCAGAGAGTTCCAGTAACTGTGATTTTAAAAACAAAAAAGACAATGCTAAAACCAT
>PVJO010024373.1:0-24476 GCA_004026905.1 Hystrix cristata | reverse complement strand
GCTGGGATCAGGGCACTAGTGGGGGTTCTGAGCCAGGCCGGGGCAAGTCCCCTCCTTACAGCCTGGGCTTGGGGCCTTTCTGCTGCCTGTCCTTCGTCTTTCAGTATCACATGCGCTCTCTGTGGGTGGCATTAGCTGCACTAAGCTCCAGAGTCACCAGCCCTGATTAGGACCTGTCATCAAATAAAGGGAAAGTGCGGAAATAGGAGCCGGCTGGCCATGAGACAGCAGAGTGCTGGGGAGAGCTCAAAGCTGTGAATTCCAGCACATCTAGGCGGGAACCCCAGACCCACCACGCCATATGGGCGCCGTGGCTAGTTAATATGCGTAAACCTGAGCCTCGAACATTCTCGTCTTCCAGGATGGCTGAACGGACAGAGGCGAAAACACCCGGCACTGGAATAAGCCAGAGAAGGGACAAGTGTTGCCAATTAACTGTCATGCCTGGAGTCTCTTGATTTCAAATCATAGTGTCATTATTATAAGCATCCCTACAAGGAGGGCACTATGTCTTTCCAACCTCTGTTAGGGCTTAATTAACCCCGAAGGTAGTTAAATATCACTGCCTTTTTTCTCCCCTTTCATGGCCTGAGGATTAAATCCAGTGTTTCTGCACTGAGTTAAATCTCCAATTCTTTTTTCATTTTTTACTTGGAGACCGGGTTTTACTTAAATTGCTAAATTGTCCAGGCTGGGTTCGAACTTGTAATCTTCCTGCGCAGCTCCCACAGCAGCAGAATTACAGGCCTGCACCACCAGGTTCAGCTTGTCACAGTTTGAAGACAGGATTTCACTAAATTATTAAATTGTCCTGGATGGGCTTGAACTCGTGATCCTCCTGCCTCAGCCTCCCAGACTGCAGGGATTACTGGTGTATACTACCACGCCCCTGCTAGGTGTGGAAGTCCTCAAAAAGGGGTGGAAGAATCCTGAGCACAGCAGCCACCACTCTCCCTGCCACACTTACTTACTGCACAGGAAAAGCCGGAGCTGCTGCCAAGCCAAGAGAGGACCCCCCGGCACTTGGGGCAGAAGGATCTGCGCCTTACTGTCCTCTGAATGTCCCGAAGGCCAGCGACTGGCTGGAACACCCAGAAGGACAGAATAGAGTGGAGAGAGGCAAAAGGTGCTGTTTCCCCATCAACTTTGTGGAGGGCCCGTGGAGAGACCCTGCACGTAGGGGATCCGGAAAGGTACCCTCAGAGATTGTGAGGTGACTCCTGAGAAGTGGACATGGGGCCAGTGCCTGTGGGTAGAAGAGCTGGGCACAGGGTGCTGGTGGGGGGAAGGGTCAGCCTCCTCTGCTCAGCCTGCATGGGAACGGCTTGGCGGGAGTCCCCCCCTGGGAGGGTGACATCCTGGGAAGGACCCGAGAAAGCGCCCGAGGGGAGGATCTGGAACCAAAACCTCGCTGGAGGATGACCGCCACCAATCCCACAGGATTCTCCATGCCCAGCTGCCTCCGCTCCACTCCTGGAGGCTTTAACCTGGTAGAAGGAAGGGGCAGGGGGAAACAGGAGTATGAAGAAACCAGCTAAGCCCCCCACCCCACTATCAGAGTCTGAGGCTAGACCAGGGCCAGCTCAGGCAAGGAAAGTTTGAAAATGGATGGGAGACGGAAATGTTTTTATCTGGCTACACTTTCTCTTTAATGTCCATTAGTTGACTTATATACAACATCCTTCCAAACAAGTGATCCATTCATAAAAATAGACCATGAAGCCAGGCGTGGTGGAGCGCACCTATAATCCCAGCACTCAGGAAGCTGAGGCAGGAGGATGTTTCAGGCCAGCCTGGGCTACCTACATAGTGAGTTAAAGGCCAGCCTGGACTACATAGTGAGACTCTCCCCCCACCCCCCCCCCAAAAAAAAAGAAAAAAAGAAGAAATGAAATCAGAGTGAGAAGAATGGAGATTTAATTTATAATTTGAAGATCTAGATCAGGGAGGTCCAACAGAATTTTCCATGACAACAGAAATATTCTGTCTCCATTGTCACAGTGTTTCCTCTAAACCAAGAACAAGTAGGAGTCCACACTCCTAGAATGTGTGACCTTGGGCAAATCACCTTCTTTCCCATGCCTCAGTTTCCTTATCTGTAAACCGGAAACACTATAACGGACTCTGCCTACCCTGAGTGAGTAAGCCCATGATGAACCTGCGCCTCGAAACCTAGATCATGTGTAACCCATCACTGTTTATTCATTTAAAAAGAAAAGCAGATTGGTGTGGTTTTATTAAAAAAACAAACAGCCGCCTGAGGAACGTGTTACACCTCGGCGCCTCCAAGCTCTTGGCACAGACGGAAGTCACATATTTGTAAAGCAATCAAAACCACTGAGCTGGGGTTCCGCTGTAGCAATGAAGGGACCCGGGCAGGAGAGTAAGTGGGAGGCCCTCGAGAAAAAGAAGGTTTTGGGTTTCCCAGCTCAGAGGATCTGAGCTCCAAGTCCTCTGTCTCACCCTGAGGTCTCTGTCCCAGACTAGACTATTTCTTTTTCTTCAGGGCACTTTCTGCCTCCGACGCCACGTCTTTGTTTTAAGTTCTTTCTCCCTCCACTCAGTAGAATATAAGCCCCGTGAGATCGGGTAGTTGAGTTTGCCACTACTTCTTCCCCAGCGTGGGCAGAGGCCTGCTACAGAGAAAAGGGTTAATGCTGGGAACTAATGATGCTAATCAGCACGGCACTGACACCCTGTTCCCCCTTGAAGTGTCAAGAGAAGCAGGACTGGTAAGCATTCACATTTTTTAAAAGATCCAAAATAATTTTTTGAGCAGGTGTTGTTGTTTTGTGTTTTGTTTTGTTTTCTTCTGCAGTATTGGGGATGGAATCAGGGACCTTCATACTGATCTACGTTCCCAGCGCTTTTTTATTTTTTATTTTGAGACAGAGTCTTGCTAAATTGCTAAACTGCCTTGGCTGGGCTTAATCTTAAAATCCTCCTGCCTCATCCTCCCGGAGTGCCAGAGGACAGGTATGTGTCACCATACCTGGTTAGAAGTTCTTTGGTGAGGACTTTATAATTTATAAATTGTGGTTCTGAATTTCGGCATGATGCCCTGTCCTCCCCAAAAAACACTTTCCAGCAGATTCACATGAGGAATGGCACCAAAATGTTTACGATGCCTCTGGTTGCAAAGATGCAATACAAGTTATATTTAGATGTTCAGATATTTCTTTCCTTCATCTAGTCGGGCCCTAGGAAAACTCAAGTGCATAGGAATAAAATCTTAGTTATTAAATGGGCTCTGCACTGAGCAGAATAAAATAAATTCCCCCAGAGGAGAAATTATTCTTTGGGCTGCAATAACAGCAGCCAGAGCAATACATAAACCCGGGGGCCCAGAGGCGGCCAAAGGCTCAAGGTTTCCCACCCTGCTCGGCAGAGTTGCAGCTGCCCCGCCTCACTCGCACATACCTCGCTAATTGGGAGCCTGCGGCTGTGCCCGCACCACTTCAAAACACCGATGATCAGGCCCAAATTTGTGTTCTTCTGACCCAATTTGAAATTACGGCTGGCGCACGGGGAGTGCATGTGTGTGTTGGTGTGCGCAGCTCACGCGTTATTGCACTTGGACAGTTTGCTTTGGCACAGGGCTCCCAGCTTGCAGCATTTTGACAGATGGAAGGCTACCAGGGCCTTGGCAAACAAATCACTTGCTCTCCTCTAAGCTGTGGGGGAAGCCACATTCCTACCAAGACTTTCCAATTCACCTTGCAGTCCAAACGGCCCAGCCTTTCACACCGATCAAAACAAATAGAGAGAAATATATAGTATATGCACTTTATCCACTGCTGTTCTGGAGTCTAAGCACTCTGTCATCTATTTTCTTGCGCAGAAAATAATGCTCATTAAAATGTGCTGCAAGATTTACATCAAGGAACTAGGGCTCTGGGCTTCTGTATGTGCCTTGGCCAACCCGCCCCTCACACCCCCAACACCTACCGCTCAACTCCAGCGAGCGTGGACCGTGTCACAGCCACCGTGCACCTCGGCCTCCCTCGACACTCCTTAAGCATATCGAGTATCAAAACAAGGAAAACAGGAGGGGCGGAAACACTGCTTCTCTTTTTTGCGTAATGCAACCCAAGAGGTATTTTGGGAGCAACCTGATCACTAATGAAATTATACTGACCTTAGCCAAGCAGAGTTAGAATCTCAGCGTTACAGTGAAATCCTCACTCAGGGCACTCTAGGGATAATTTTCTGCTAAGCACGCATTTTACCACCTTCCGCTCAGCCTCCTCTGACAGTACTTGGGTAATCACAGCAGGGGAGGAGACGGCTATGACCGACTCTACCCAACCAAGGCTTGATCTCAGCTCACTGATCCCAGCGTTTACAAGTAGTCTTTCGTTTAATCTTCACGGCCATTCCATCGGACACTATTGTTGTGCCCTCATTTTTCAGGTGAGGAAAATGAGGCACAGAAAGGCTGCCATTTACTGAACAGCACGCATCCTAAAGAGACCCTTGGGTTGGACTTTAACTGCTGTCCTCTGGGACCTTGCTAGGACACAATACTTTTTTTTTTTCAAACCAAGCATCTGCATGGCAGCATATCTGTTTTCTTCCCTGGTCTGTATGAGGGTGTGGCTTCATGGCCTTTTATTTTCTTTCTTCTTTCTTTCTTTCTGGTAGGAATCCTTTGAACACAAAACAGATGCAATAAAACCTCATTTATCCAGCCTCTCTAACGGACATTCTAAATTGTGAACTTTTGTTTTAATGCATTGTATTTATTTTCCTTGCTCTCTTTATAGAGTATCCTGTGCTTTGGTGCCTTCCTTAGCTGGCTCCGAGTCTCCAGGGTGAACACCTCACCATCTTGCACCACCAGGAGCTGATCCTTGGCACACAGGTGGCCTCTGGACATAATGGGGCGAGGCACGAGACCCCAAGACATCCAGGGCTCTGTGGATGCAGGTGTCACCCTGCTGTGCCCTTCCTTCCCCGTGCTGGGTGTTGTTTATTGTCTGCTCCTGCAGTCCCTTGGCTTAGCTCCCTCTGGTCTGCCCGGTCCTGGGAACCCTTGAGACAAGCATACTGCAGCCAAACAAGACCATACTGGTTTTGGGAAAAGGCCTCTCTGGCCCACGTGGAAAAACCTTTCACTTTACAGCATAGACTTGGAGACACCTATTCTAATTGTGTATTGATTTTTATTGCTTATTTCCAGGTTCTGGACACTCACAGTCATTTGTGTTTTCTGCCCCAGGACTTCTGGAAACGAGACGTGCTCTGTCGTGGTGTAGCTTGTTAAGACGCAGCACCCTTGCTGTGCTCCCCTGCTTAGTGATAGGTTTCTCGAGGAAACATCATTTCCTAGAGAAATGCGAAGTGATGCTGTGCCTGGGACACTTTTTATTAAGAAAGTGTTACGGGCATCCGAGAATTGTTGGAAAAGTAGAAGCGTTTGGAAAAGGAAGACAGTTCTAAGAGGAAGACTTCTACAAGTTGGAGCTCCTAGTCCTAATCCAGGAGGAAAGAAGTCAGTGTTAATCTGAGGCATAAAATCTACCTGGGGAAGGAAGGAATGGGGAGTTGGCAGCCCCACGATCACGCCTTGATTCCATTTAATCTGTTTTGGTACAGAATGTTCTAGAAAAATCCCATAGTCAAGTAATGAGTGATGAAGACAGCATCCAGGTACAGGGCTGTACCAGGCATAAAGAAAAATCAATACTGTTTGCTTGCTGGCCATCGTTTTACAGGTGGGAGTTTGCCAGGGCAATCCTCCAGAAAGCTATCTGATTTCCTCCTAGCTCTGTTCCTACCATGCAAATGGCTTCCACCAGGATCCCACAGACACTCCGGGCAGGGTCTTCCTGGGCACCATACGTGTGCAATTCCTATGGTCACATCGTCTCACCCATATTCCCAAACCTGTATGCGCCAGTTATCCGAGTTTTGTAATTACACAAATACTCAGATAGTACACAAACCCACATCCACAGACAAACCTGCATGGGAAGGAAGAGGATTTGTTAGTGGAGTGTTGTAGAAAGATTCATTAAAGGCAAGCAGCCAACGGTGAAAAACTGCTGGCAAATTAGGTGTGGATGAGACAATCGCAAATGATTAGAGGCAAAAATAACACAAATCTAGAATCATTCTGTGCTCAGATTGCTTTACAAATGTCTTGAAAATCTCACCTGGCTTTCAAGAGACCGGAGTGGAAACCTCAGACAGTGCTTGTGGGTGTGGTTTGTGCAAAAAAGACAATCAGGGCTTCGTGCTCTAAGACAAGGCTTTGGCCGCTCATCAAACGACTGGCAAGTGGATGTACATGTGTTTTAAATTAAAAACGAACTGTTAAAGATGTGTCATTCACTTCATTTCCATGCTTTAACCTACTTTTGTAATTAACTAGTTAACCATCAGGAAAGATAAATTTTTGATCTCATTTCTTTCACTTCAAAGGTAATTACTAATTTGTGCATTCAGTATTTAACAAATACTTAGTGAGCATCGACCTAGTAATGCTTTTGATGCCAGCTACACAAATCCTGCCTTAGTAATAATACTCTAAAGTTCCATACTTGTGACCCGGCTCTGCACTACTATTGTCTGTACCTCTCCCTCCTTCCTCCTCAAGCTCCCTCCTCCTTCTTCCATCCGTTTCCTCCTCCTCCTCCTCTTTCTTCCCATTTCCTGATCACTGGCAAAGGGACACTGATTGACCCCATGACCCTTCCAAATATCACTTATTTCTCTATCCCTTAGGGTAAGTTCCACTTCCGCTAAGTGATCACACTTCTACCTTGAATTTTCTCTCTCACACGTGCAAACCCATTTCCTTAGCCCATTTCTCTCTTCCAGGTCTTTTTCAGCCTGCCACCCCTCTACTCCCATTCTCTCTTTCCCTTTTGGTTATATTTCTAAGTGGAATAGCTGACAGGCATTAGAGTAATAACACTTTACCGAACTATATATCAAGGAAAGGAAAAAACTTTATGTTTTCAAAGACTAAAAACCAGACACTTGACCTAAGGCCATCAACAGTAAAACCCTTAAAATGATCCAGAACTCTCCTTCCTAAGATCTATAAAAATCACCAACTCACTCTGTAATCGCTCTAATTAGATCTGTATTTCAAAAACTACTGTTCGAAACTCCGAATCGCCAAATCAATTTTATTTCCTGCCATTTTTACCACCTCTTTGGCATTTAATAGTTTTGTTTTCTTCCATGTTTTCATTGGAAACATAAACTATGTCAGCTCTACTGAAGCACGCTGAGAGGCAATGAAGAGAAGCCGACCTCGCGGCTGGCCGCCGTGATCTTGCTGGCTGGCCGAGTTAGGTAGCCCTCATCATTTATCGCCCTGTTTGTAGTGAGAAAACTATGTTTCCCTTCAGTCGGTCACTAAACAAACAAATACAGGCATAACTTAGCCTGCAAAAAAAAAAAAAAATGCATGACTTGGAGCAAGTCTTTAAGAAATATAAACACTTCTGTATCATTTAGTGCCATTTCCTGTCTAATTTGTCACAGACGACAAACATTTCTTCATCAAGCTTGGGTCTAGCATTTGGACTAAACAGGTTTTAAACTCCATGAATTTTTCATGGCTTCCTGAGTTTATCCAAGGTTCAATAACCTGCTAATCGGCTCCTTAAGCGTTAAATCTCATGGCCTTTTTCTATTACTAGGTCTGACTGGGATTCTTTTTATTGGGACAGACACTGAGCAGGCCAGAGGTCTTCTTGCTGTGTTAATATCCAGAGCTTCTCTGTCTCCTTCGATGAGAAAGGGACTGGCCTTCCGATGAGGAAGAGATTTTTAGACTAAATCTCTGCATATCAGAATGGTGAATCCCCTTAAATGTTTTTGGTTTTTTTTTTTCCTTTTAGGGATCTTCTTGGCAGCTAACTTCTCATTGCAACCTGCTGTCTCCATGTGCAGAGAAATCTTGCAGCTTTTCCAATTGATCTGTATGTATTTGGTCGCTTTGATAAATATTAGAAATCTCTTGGTATGTGTGTGTTTCTCATCTCCCATTTTTTCAAAGACCTCTTCTTCTTTTTTTTTTTTTTTTTTAAGGCAGGGCCTCACCAAGTAGTCCAGGCTGACCTTGAACTCGCTATGTGGCCCAGGCTGGCCTTTAACTCGAGGTGATCCTCCTGTCTCAGCCTCCAGAGTGCTGGGACTACTGGCATGCGCCACCATGCCCACTGACCTCTCACTCTTAAAGCAATCATAGAACACTTTGTGAAGCATTTAAAGAAAAGACACTCTATAGCTTTTCGGATTTGTTTGTTTCTCGTTAAAACATATTTACACAGCCCTAAAAACAGATAGGAAAAGGCTCCCATGTGCTTGGTTTATGAAGAAGGCAATTCGGTGGAAATGTCTGGTTGAGATCTAGCAAAGATTCACCCATTTTTTATGCTCCACTTTCCTTTCTCCAGTCCTGAACTGCCCTGCTGAGCATCCCCATTCAAACCATCCCTTCGGCAAGACCCTGTCACTGGACGGCTGTCCAGGCTGCAGGGCTCTACCAGGAGGGGAGCAAGGCCACATCCAGCTTTCCATTACACCCACCTTGCTAATGTCTAGTCTGTGGCACTTTCTCTAAAACAAGGCACAGTTTGGAGGTGAGCCCACCAGGTGTCCCCTCAAAGGAAGACAGCCTCCTTAGCACACACTGCTAAGACCGTGTAGGAGGTTAACTGTCTGCAGGGGCATCGACTCCAACACCAGCACATCAAGGAAAACTTGGCAAAAGGGACTTCTCCCAAGAAACACCCTTCCTGTGCAGCCGGTCAGCCACATTTCTGAGGATCCCCAAGTATTTTTAGGAGCCTTTTTGATGACAGTGAGGTTTATACCACCTTTCAGCGTACGCTTGCGCTTTTTGATCCAGTTCTGCGTCTGTGACCTCTACTTCTTTGTACTCACTGGGCCTTAGGCCTGTCATATGCTGTTGTCCTGGAGTAACCCAGTAATCCAACTGCATTTCTCACTGTACTGTGCTTTTATGGCAAGTGACATTTCAGGGCTTCTACAAACTAGATGTGTATTTTGTGCTCTGAAACATCTAAACATTTTTAAACTGTGGTTTAAAAATGCGCGCATAATCATTTAGATTAAATACCAAATATTCACCCCGAAGAGACTCCCAACCACTAAACTTAGACTGTTCTGTCAAAGGTTAGATATCACACGGGCCTCAGAATGAAGATTTTCCTGCCTCTCTGCCTATATCTGACATGCGTGTGGACTGTGTAGTGATGAAGGTGTTTGTAGTTCTCTGTGGGATTTTAGATTTCAGGCCTGCTTGGGTCTGCTCATACAAAATTATACAAACCATGATGTATTAAAGCACACAGTCCAGGACTACACTCAGTTAAATGCCAGGCACAGGCCCAAAAGTATCTGCTTGGCAAATGTGCTAGCCGTGGTCAGGCCATCATATGAGACACCATGATAATGACACATTATAGGCCATTTTACTTTTTATCGTGTTATGACTTGCATCTAGACGTCCTCCCAAAGTCTCATGAGGTCATAGGTGGGGCTTTTCAGAGGTGGCTGGACCTAGAGTGTGTGAGGCTGAGATTCTGTGATTACTAAATTAGTACACTGATTGGTTTGGTATAGTTCTGACTGTGGATAATGGGAACGCTCACCCTGGGTATGAGTGCTACCCACCCTGAGGGCATGTAGCCTGGATAGAATATAAGGGACAGAAAGAGGGCTGCTGTCATTGCTTGCTGCTTCACTACTTCGCTGCTTGCTGCCTCGCTGCCTTCTGCCCACCATGAACTGTTTCGCCTCTGCGATGCCCGTCTGCCGTGCCACCCTGCCTGGGAGCCAGCCAACTACAAACTGAAACCTCTACAAACTATGAACTAAATAAAGTTTTCCCATCTAACTCTGGGTGTCGGGTATTTGGTCTCACCAACAAGAAAAGTAACTAAGACAGTAAGTTCTAGGCATTTGGAGCTAATGTATAGTTACAGGGAGGAAAGACTATAAGATATTCTTCATGATTCAACTTTGAAACAGCAAGTTCTTCCTTCCCTTCTATTCAGATTCTTAATTCATTTCTTTAGAGACCCTCCCAAGATTGCAAGGTGAATTTCATCCCAGAATTGTTACCAATTGCAAGTTCTTACCTGCGTAGTCCAGGATTTTCTTAAACTAGTGTAGCTAAACAAGTACAAATAAACTAGTTGCTGAGGCAGAGCTCTAAGCTATCATTCAGGAGTCCTGACTTCAAACTTCGGAGTTTATCACAGCTGATTCACTGACCTCATAGTGTGTAGATATTATACATACAAATTTAGATTAAATTTATACTAAATACAATCATTGTTTATATATTAGGATTTTATAGAATTTTAATCAAGTAATTTTTAAAAGCTGTTAACTTTCGAAAAAGTTTGAGGGAAGAAAGCCAGGCGTAGGGTGCATGGCCGTAATCCTAGCACTCAGGAGGCAGAAGCAGGAGGATCACCTCAAGTTTAAGGCTAGCCTGGGCTACACAGTGAGTTTACTGAACTTACTGAAAAAAAGAAAGAAAGAAAAAAAGAAAGGGAGACAGAGAGAGAAAGAGTTTGAGGGGTGGGGGTATGGCTCAGCGCTTGCCTAGTATGCATGAGACTGTGTGTTCAATCTCCAATACTGAAAAAAAAAAAGTTTGAAAACCATCCCCATACCATGGATTACAGTTCCAGTGCCCAGAACCTTATCTTTACTACATGTAAAGGAAAGGCACACTCATAATTTAAATTCTTTGTGCACCGGGTTTCTGATCTACCTAATAGGAATAATAGCACTTGCTTGACTTCTCATATATACTTGATATAAGGGCCAAATTTTAAAATGCAGATGAAAGCCACAAAAGTTCTGAGCAGAAAGGACCAGAGTGAGCATATTTCAGTAACCCCAGGCAGATGAAGTCAGGATCTATGGGATGGTAACCACTGTATAATATTTTTAAATGTTCTTCAAATCTGTCATACAAACTGTGGTAAATACTCAATAATCTAGTCCTATTTTTAGTTTAAAAAAATGTTTTTTTGGTTGAGGTTTAAAAAAGGTATCCCAGAAAATAGCAGAGATTGGCACAGAACACAAGCTGCCTGGGCCTCTTTCTATGACACAAAGCTCCTGGGCCTGGGAGCCCTTCCAAGTGGGAAACTACTTCATTGTATGAAGACACCAGTGGGATGCACACCCTTAAGATCAATCACTATAAGAAACTGTACAGTCAAATGCAAATAACCAATTTCATATTCTACTGTTTTTTTCTTTCAGATTGTTTTTTCCTCCTGTGCTCAGGCTCAAACCCAGAGCCTCACACATGCTAGAGAAGTGCTCTACCACTAAGCTACACCCCCATCCCATTTTCTTTTTAGGAGTTTCTTTACTTACCTGAGAAAGCCCATGAAATGGGAAGCCATGATGCTGCGGGGCCAGGCTAAGGCAAGGGCTCTTCAGAAGTGATGGGAATGTTCTGTGAGTGGGGTGGTGTTCAACTCCTACAAAAATGAACAATATCATTTTTAGCATCATTTGCTTAGGAATATTCTAGAGCTCAATCAGATCGACAAACCAGAAGTGGAAAACAATGAAAGCTGTTAAAACAAAAATGCCATTGGCCAGCTACAGTCACCAGGATTTCCCAGGAGAAATGTGATTATACACGAACAGGAGGGGACGAGTTTATGGTACATTTCATTCAGAACAGTACCTGCCCCACAGAAGATGGTCAATAAGTTTCATGATGATTACCCATGACTCCAAGCTGATGGGGGAGTTGGCATTAGGCAAAGCAGCACTGGAAAGACGGCTCCCTCTATTCCAGGCTACTTGACCACAGAAAGTCATTATGCACGCGTGTATCTTGGTTTCCTCAGCGGCGCAGGATGAGTACGGATACTCCCAACAGTAAAAAGAAATGAAGTCCTCATATAACACATGCTACGAGATGAATGAAGTTTGAAAGCATTGCACTCAGAGAAAGAAGTCAGATTAAAAAAACAGGGTTTATATGGTTCCATTTATAATAACCAGAATAGACAAACCCACAGAGACAGAGTGCACTCCTTGTTGCCGGGGGTTTACAGAGAGGAGTTAACGAAGAAGTATAGTACTTCTTCCTGGAGGAACAAAAATGGTCTAAAATTAATAGTGATGATCGCATAATGCTGTGAATGTACTAAAAACGGCTGAATGACCGTGGTACTTTGGGTCACAAATTTAATTTGTCCCATGATTTTGGAAAAGGTGGCCACGTTTGTGTTTGGGCAGGAAAGATGGTTGTGTTTGTCACCCGATGTAGAGTTTGTGAACAAAAACAAAATTTCACCAAACGCTTTTGTTTGCAAATTAAATTATCCAGTAATGCCTTGGTTCACAAACAAACAGAAGTGCTTATCAAAATTTTACTTGCATTCACGAACTCCCCATCGGGTAATGAACAAAAACTCGGCCATCTTCCCCAGAATCTTGGAACAAATTAAGTTCGTGAACAGAGGCACCACTGTACATGCTAAATTGGTGAAATGTACAGCATATGAGTTACATCTCCATAAAATTACTTTTAAAAATGCTGCTTGGGGGCGGGGGGGATAGCTCAATGGTAAGGCAGTTGCCTAGCATATACAAGGCCCTGGGTTTGATTCGTAGGCACACATACACACACACACACTCACACACACTACTACCATAAGTCACTGTGAAGATTAAATCAAAGAATGTATATAATAACACACAAGCCGGTGTCTGGCACAAAGTGACACTCAGTTATTTTGAGTTCCAACGCCAAGCATGTGAATAAAGGTCAAGCGCACTGAAGGTATTAGGTATCACGGTGAAGGTAGGTAGGCAAAGTCCCTCACGCCATCACTAAACAGAATTTCTAAACATCGTCAAGCAAGCCAGTGTCTTCCAAGGCAAATTATAAATAGCACCAGAAAGCCAGGGATGGGCGGTTTGGCTGCAGTGCGATGGAACTTGAGAACAGACAGGCCCAGCATCTGCTCCTCCCGCTTTTCCTTGCAGGGAAGACAAATAATGAAGACAGGCTGCAAGGTGTGCCAGGGCCCCTTTCACCACCGCAGTGTCCTAAGATCATTGCTTTCTGCATTCTCCCCAAGACTTCGGGGTGGGGAGATAGACGACAAGGATTTACAAAAAAGACAGGAATGCAAATCAGACAGGTCCATTCACAGGGAAAAAGAGAATCCAGATTTTAAAAGTTACCACCAGCCCTTTCTAGGCGCATTGGAAAGTAAAGCCTCTTAACTGTAATCACCCCTAATTAGCCATCAGCAACTCATGAAATTACTCACGGTATTGAAGACCCTTAAATTCTTGGCTCTAGGCTGGAGTTACGCTGAGATCCACCAGGAAGGAGGCCAGCAAGCGCAAATTGGAACAGAATCCAAGGCGTGGTCCTCCTTGCTCTTGGCTGCAGAGCACAAAATAGGAGGGCTTGGAAGTCAGAAAAAGGCTTTGCCAAGATCCTAACACCATCGGCTGATCAACAACTGTTCACTCAATAGAAGGTGCACTCAGGTCCCCCGCGGGGCTGTGAGATTCAAGACAGAGACACGGCAAGGCAGGTTCTTGCTTTTACAATCTACCCCACACATGTGTTGGGTTAGATGTGAAGGGATGTGGACCGTGGGGGTTCTGGTGCTGTCCAGAACAACACAGGTTGAGTGTGTCCAGTCAGACTGGAAGGAGAAGCAGAACTTCTAGCGGGCTGGCCTGGCATCAGCGAGCAAGATGGAACCTCCAACCAGGCCATGGCCCAAACAGGCTGGAAAGCAGGAGTCTAGACTTGCTGGAAAGAGTGTGCACGCTGCCATCTGAGGGACCTGCGAGCGAGACCAGCACTCCCATTTATTTACCAGGTTATTCACCAATTAACCTGTCTTTCAATGTCCTCATCTGTAAAATAGGGGGAGACTGTAACTATCTTACAGGGTTGTATGAGTATTAAACATTTATGGAGATTATGTGACCTGCTGGACACACACACACACACACACACACACACACACACACACACAGAGCAGGCTTGGTCCCTGCCTCAAGGAACTTACCACCTAGGATGCAAGAGAGATATACACTTTAAGCAAATAACACACACACACATAAGTCTCAAGATGAAACAGTGGTAAGAACCATGAAGGAAAGTCCCAGGCGCCACAGAAATTGCCCTGGGCAGAGGTCAGAGAAGATTGCTCGGAGGCAGTGACCTCTATCCACACTAGCTTGAGGAGTGAGAAGGAGTTAGCAGGGTGAGGAGGGAGAAAGGAACACCCAGAGAGAGACAGAATCATGTGGGGAAAGGTGCAGGAGGAACGAGAAGAAAGGAGCAAGATGGCGGAAGGCAGCAACAAAGGGAATAAGCAAAGAGCTGACTTCTACTGAGTGGGGAAAACCCCCAGCATATGATAACACTGTCCGGGCAGACAAGTGAAGGGGATGTCAAAGGTGACCCCCCACTCCAATTTCGGATGGATGGAGGTAGAAACTTTTCGAGTTTCATCAGAAAAGGAAGGGCAACGTGGACAGAAGGAGGCCTGTGGTGGACCGTGGTCTGTGGAGGGTCGGCTGTCTAAGCAAGTCTAAGACATGGGCTACAAAACATAAACTCTCCAAACAGCTGGAAAACAGATTTACTACTTCTGTGGATACCACCAACGTTGTCCATCCTCTATGTGTATTATGTCTTCATATACTTGCTGATAATAAACCATTATGATTAACAAGTTATTTAAAACAAGGCCTCTTTCATCTTTATCTCATCCTTCCAAAATTTATATTTGAGATATATTTTTATGTGGTCACATAGTACAGTGATAGGTAAAAATAACCAAATGTGTATATTGGAGTTGTTGGTACAAATATTTTTTTACTGATGTAAAAAATTTTTAGCAATCAGTGCAAAAAATTTTTTGGGAACCCACTACTCTAGTATTTCAGATTCAATCACTTTTACTTCAAAATATGTCTAAGGAGCTTGCTCGGGGAGAATTACCAGCTCTGCCATTTTCTTTTTTTGTTTTTATAATGACACATTTTTATTAGCATATGTTTACAATACATAAAAATGTATTCAATGTAGGAAACTGTTATACACACATACTGTATCTTGACCCTTTTTACTTCCCCTCTCCCTTCCCACCTCTACAAAATCTATTTCTCTTTTTTTTTTTTTCTTTTTTGGGTGCTGGGGATCGAAATATTTCTCTGTCTTCTATCATCTTTTATTTATATTTTATTTTATCATCTTTTATTTTATTTATATTTTGGGCTTGTCATATAAGAGAAATCATACAATATTTAACCCGTGTCTAATTTATTTCACTTAACATTATAGTGTCAGGGTGTATCCATTTCCCTACAAATGACTCAAATTTATCCTTCATGAAGAGTAGTATTCCATTGTGTGTAAATACCACATTGTCTTTATCCATTCATCTGTTGCTGGACATATAGGCTGGTTCCAAGATTTAGCAACTGTGAGTTGTGCTGCTATAAACATGGGTCTGCGTGGATCATCGTAATACGTCTTTAACTCTTTCAGGAAGATACCCCGAAGCTGTGTCAAATAGAATTTCGAGTTTTAGTTTTTTGAGGAATCTCCACACTGATTTCCAGCGGTTATACTAGTTTACATTCTCATCAAGACTGTACAAAGGTGCCTTTTCCCCACAATTCGCCAGCATTTCTTGTTTTATGGCTTTGTGATGTCGGTCATTGTTTCTGAAGAAGGATAGAATCTCAGTCTCATTTTGATTTGCACTTCTCTAATGGCCAAAAATGCTAAACATTTTAAAATGTATCTACTGGCTATTTGTACTTCTTCTTTTGAAAAGTACCTATCCATACATATATATATTTTTTTTCTGGGGGTGGGGGAGTGCTGAGGATCGAACCCATGGCCTTATGCTTGCAAGGCAAGCGCTGTAACCACTGAGCTAAATCCCCAGCCCTATCACACATTTTAATTGCCCATTTTTCCACTGGGTCATTTTTAGAGGAAGGTCTAAGTTTTTTTGATTTCTTTATATATTCTAGATGTTAGTCTGCTGTCCAAGAAAGAGCTGACAAAATATTTTCTCCATTCTGTAGGCTGTCTCTTCACTCTGATGTTTGTTTCTCTGCTCTGCAGAAGATTTTTAATTTAATATAACCCAATTCGTTGACTGTTGGTGCTATTTCCTACGCAACTGAGGTTCTGTTCTGAAAGTCCCTGCCTATGGCTATGTCGTCAAAAGTTTTACCTATTTTATCTTCCAGCAGATTCAGAATTTCTGCTTTTCTATCTAGGTCTTGATCCACTTTGGTTTTATTTTAGTCCAGGAAGAGAGCCTGTGCCATTTCCCTGGGTTCACTTGGGCTTCCACAAAAAGTGCTGTGCTGAGTCATTTCTGCCTTCCAAACTGAGAGTCACACCTGTGGGCCTGTCGCAAAATTCATCTCACAGGCAACGATCGGTATTTTTGAAAAGAAGCAGAATGAATGAAGAAGAGAAATGCCGGAGTTTATCCTGTCGGGTGTGTATATATTTCTTCCTGTATCTCACAGAGAAGTTCAAAGTCCTTGCTCTGGAAGACTGGACAGAAGGATTTTAACTGTGATTGTGGGGGATACAACTAACTAAGATGATGAGGCAAAGCCATGTTATCTACAGCCCAATTTTGATGGGATGGGCAAAAAAGAGCCACTGTCAGCTGTGGGGAAGGGAGGGACCTGGTAAAACGAAATTTCCCGAAAATCCATTTGGCAACTGTGTGCTAAGTGGATAGAGTAAACACGCTATATACGGGGCTGAGTGGGCCTTTTGAGGGTTGCTCTTGTTGATTTATAACTTTGACAATGAACAAAAACGAACAATCCAGTTTCTGTTTAGGCTCCCTGCACATGCTCCCTGGACTGTGGTGGCCCTGGCTTCTCCCCTTTCCACCAAGATGCCACAGGAAGTCACCCGCGTTGGTTCACTCACAGTCCCCACACCCAGGAGGCCTCCAGTCTCAGGATGGAGGGGACAGAAAGAGACCATGAAGGGGCTAAACCGGGGCAGAAAATGGCTCTCTGAGCCCAGAAATGTGCTGAGTACCTTTCTCATCCTTTCTCCTCAAGGCCTGCTGGAGCTCCTGGGAGATTCCGGCCACAGCCTGCACTTAAGTCCCCCTCTGGAGTCCCCCTCTGGAGTCCGGGTCCCAGGGGCCACTTCAGGTGCCCGTGCCACCCCCTTGTTGCTCCCTCCCGCCCACACACATGCCTGGGACTCCCACAGTGTACACCAACTACCCAGAAAAACAAAAGCACTGGTCCCTGGGGAAGGAAGTGACTCACCAGCAAAGACCGAGGGCCAGAAAGTTTGGAAGGAGGTGGCTGCAGAGCCTAAATCCAGTACGCAGTCACAAGGGGCAGTGACGAGTTCTCGGAACCTGCCTGCTTCCCCATGAAAGCTGTCCCTAAGGGTCCCAAAGGCCAAGACCCTCCACACTGGGCACACATGCTGCCCTGTCCCCTTTCCATCCACGTCTCCAACATGCCTTCTGGTCCCAGCACCATTTTCTCCTCAAGAAACTCTGAACCATCTTCACAGGGCCACTTCCACTCCCTACTTGACCCTCTGACTGTCTGTGCACAGAACTAGCAGGATGTCAGCTCCCAGCATCAGGGTAGGTCCCAGCCACTCTGTCCCCCCTTACTAGGAAAGTGGAAGAAGAGTCAGGAATCAGCTTCCACGAAGTACCTGAGATGGATACGGGACACATTAGCAAAATTAAGGCCGCACAGCGAGTTGGGGGCATCTCCACTACAGGGAACGGACACCTGCCCAAGGCAAGAGATATGGGAATGATGATGATTCAGCAGACAGGAGGCTTCTAGGGTCTTAAACATGACAAACATAACTAAAATAACTTGTATGCTTGGAAATAATCAGGCCAGTATGTAGAAAGACCACAGTGTGAAAAACAGAGCTGGGTACAGAGCATCCAACAGTGTCCCCTGAGCCAACGGGGAGAAGGAGCAGTCTGGAAAGTGGCAACCGAGCAGGAGGGTTGGGGGCAAGCCTTTCCTGCGCTGTACTGAGGTGGGGGCACAGCCAGGACAAGGACGGGCAGGGTCCCCACAGTCACAACTAAGAAAACATGGTGGACGGTAGAAAGAGCTTCGGCTGCCAAGAATAATGGCTAAAAAGCAAGAGGCAGGAAATGGGATCTTGTTTCTTCATTTCCCTGCATAAATAGAAAAGATTATCCAGAGCAGGTGGAAGAATGAGAGGGAAGGAGGGAGATCCTTTAAACGATCATCATTAACAGCACAGTGAGCCAATGAACCAACCGACAATGAGAATACAGGGCAGGCTCCAGGAGTTTAAAAGAAATGGAATCATCTTCTCTTAACAGATACCAGACATTTGCAGTCTTTACTCAGCCTCTCTGGGTAAGAAGCTTCTCAGTGGAAAGCGATTGCTTTAGTCAACTTTATAAACACTGTTGCCAGACACACTGCCTGGTATAGGGAGGGCATGCAGCGAAAACTGCATGGCTAGATGGATGGATGGAGAATGGATGGACAGAGGGCTGGAGAATGAATGGATGAAGAATGGATGGATGGATGGATGGATGGAGAATGGATGGATGAAGAATGGATGGATGGATGGATCGACTGATGGAGAATTGATGGATGGATGGAGAATGGATAGATGAAGAATGGATGGATGAAGGATGGATGGATGATGGCTGGATGGATGAATGGATGGAGAATGGATGGATGGATAGAGAAAGGATGGATAGAGAATGGATGGATGGATGGAGAATGGATGGACAGATGGATGGATGGAGACTGGATGGATGGATGGAGACTGGATAGATGGATGGAGAATGGATGGATGGATGGATAGAGAAAGGATGGATGGATAGAGAATGGATGACATACATCTCTTATAGATTTTTACCCTAGAAAGCAGAGACCTTGTCTGGTTTCTCTGTAGCTGCTCTTGTGGGAGCTCAGTAAATGTCTACAGAGAGCCCTAGAAAGGAAATGGAGGACAAACCCATAGATGCATGCTGCCTCTGTGCAGGGTCCAACCTCCCAAGCCGTCTGGTGCTGGCCATGCGTGCCCACAACCCTTCCAGGAAACTCTGCCCCAGGCCAAAGGAGACACAGGGCAGCCGACCTTGAAGCCTTGGACCTGGTTACAACACCAGCCTTCTTCTATGCGGAGCACAGCCAGGGGATGGTTCCCTTGACATGTCCTTGGCTTATGGTCTTTCCTCTTACATCTCATAGGGCCCAACCTTTTTTCCCCCGTCATATTCAGACTCAGCCACACAACTCACTTCTTCCCATGGAACCTCCCTATTCTGCCTGCCCGAGCAACAAGGAAACCCACAGAACCTGAGTTAGTATATGAGCCAGTGAAGCAAGTTAGGAAAAAAAAAATGCCGAGATCTATTAAAGCTCCCTGGCTACTTTCAGCAAACACATTACCCGGGGCTTTGTTACTCATTAAAAAAAAGAAGCCCTGGCTTCTCCTTCCTCACCTGGAGAAATTAGGTAATCAGCACAGATTAATTAAAATTTCAATGCAAATTGCACCATTTTCACGGTCATTAACATTGGTGCCTCTGATTTGTTTTCAATCCTAAAATAAAATGTTTCCCAGGTAACTAAGGAAAATATTCAAGGGAAGCAGTATCAGGCAGGCAAGATATTTAAAATAAATGAGCCATTCATTCCTGCTCCTGTACCAAGTTGCTTTTTCAATTTCAGATGACATGATACTGCAGATTAAAGGGGGCAGAGCAAGAGGCTTTTTTTCTCCCAACTAGGATTTAGTCATTTGACTGACAGCAGTTCTATTTCTTTAGTGTAAGTCACATACACAGAACTCGCCAACCTTGCAACTGTCCCAGAGTACGGCTGAGATTTGCGCTGCTCTTTCCTCTCTCACAGTGGCTCTCTTCTTCAAACACTTTTTATATTTCCAGTGCCTAGCCCGGAGCCTGGGGCACATGAGGTGTTCTGGGATGACAGGAAAGCTCCTATCAGACCTCACACAGAGAGTATTCTCTTCACAGGACATTGTTATGCAGTCCAAGATCCAAACAACTTCACTCTTGTTGGAATGCCTAATTGTTTCTGAAGTTCCCACTACTGACCACATTCTCCATCCCCGCCTAAAGCCTCCCACACCCGAATGAACCACCCTGTTGGAGCCACCTGACCCAGGAATCAAGGGCACCCGGAGGTCCAGCCTTCCTCCCCAGCCTCTCCCAGCATCCTCTGCCAAGAGCAGGTTATAAGCCCCGGGCTGAGTGACCAAAGGAAAGTGATCAGAATGTCACAGCCGAGTTTGAACCTTGGGTTTTCCCACGTGCTGCCTGGGGCCTTCTCCAAATGGTGACTCATCTCATTCCAAAACTCATTCCAAAACTCCAGCCACCTTGGCCAAAGGCGAATGGCCATGAGACGAAAGGCAGCATCGGCGCAAGCCAACTTTCCTTCCTCTGACTCAAGGTCTTAGTCTACCTTTCTTTCCTTATGGTCAAAGGCCCGTATCCTGCTACCTACCCACAGCCCCTTGCTGCTCCAGCAAGCACTTTTGTACATTTGTGCCTATGCATACACACACGCGCGTGTGTCAAGGAAAGAGAGTGTGACAGGTTCATAAACTATAAAAGAACAAACTCACAGACAGCAAGTACCACGTCCACTCACAAAATACATATGGATTGTTTTCAAAAGGAAAATCTTTGATTCAACCCCAAATCTTTCAAGTAGTGGATGAAATACACATCGTTCATTGCAAACTTCCCTTGCAATGAAGTATTTATTACGATTATACTCTGCTAGTTTGGTAGCCATTTAGGCAAGATAGGATAACTATTGCAAAAAAAAAAATTTTTTTTTCAATAGCTTAGTATGACCAAAGGGTTTTTGTGCAATTCCCTGTCCCACGTCAGCTGGCAGGGACACCGCTCCACCTAGTCACACAGGGACCCAGTCTCTTTCTATCTATTGTCTCTGGCCTCAGAATCCTTGACTGAATTGTTTCCATCCAGTTAACAAACGAGGGCATGGAGGATTAGTCATGTTACACGCTTGTAATTGTAGCACTAGGAAGGCTGAGGCAGGAGGATAGAAGGAGCATGAGTTCGACACGAGGCTGGGTTACACAGCAAGTAGCTATGGACCAGCCTGGATTTAGTGAGACCCTGTCTCAAAAACCAAATGAAGCTGAGTGTGCTGATGCACGCCTGTAACTCCAGCACTGAGGCAGGAAGGGCCGGCCTGGGCTCCATAGTGAGTTCAAGACCAGTCTGGACTATGTAGCAGGACGCTGTCTCAAAAAAACAAGCAAACAGCAACAACAAAAGTAAAAAAAAGTCTGCAGGATCAAGTCAGCAGCCCCAGGAAGAGCTTAAGTCCCTGCTACTCATGTCCCATTACCAGCTTAGTCCTATGGTGGTACCTGCTTGCAAAGGAGAGGGGGCAGAAGTGTGGACGACCCGGATTCCCAGGAAGGAAGACTTCATTATTGTATATTCACAATTCAGGGATGAATAAACTAATACTCAAACGAAATAAAAGGCACAGTACAAGATATCATGGCTAATTAGGAGCAAAAGCCAGGATTAGGAACTTCAAAAAGTAACATTTATTAAGCAAATAATAAATCCCCAGGCTGTGCTAAATACTTTCCAAACATTGTTTTGAATCGCAAGACAACCCTACAGGGCTGTGCTATTACTATCTCCATTCTAGAGCAAAAGAAACCAGGATTTCAAACAGTAGAGCCACAAGCCCAGGGTCACATTATTAACCGGCCGCAGCAGCATTTGAACCCAAGTTCCCTTGATTGTTGAAGGTGTGTGTGGCTTGTCTTAGCGCTATGCTGTGCCAGGCCTCAGATCTCCTGAAACATGGCATCAAATGTGCATTTCCCACAGAGCTGCTGGCTCGGTTTACCTGGTATTCAGAGTGCAGGCTGCAGCCTGGGCCCCAGCCAAGGGACATGTGTGAGCTGTGCATGTGTCCCCTGCTCGTTCTGGGGAGGTCTGGCCTTGGGTCCAGGATACATCTTGGGTCTCCCTCAAATTTCCCCTTCCAGAATACATTCTGGTGCAGACAGCATCAGCCAGACAGGCATTTTGCCTTTGCTGCTCCTGAGCGTCAGGGCAGAGGATTTGCCTTTTCCTGCTCCTCTCTCAAGCCCTGGGCCTCCGTGTCTGAGTTATGTCGGTATTTTTCTAAGCGATAGAAATCTAGTCAATGATTTGTAGCAATCGCTGCTGTGCGATGCATGCGGAAAGGCCCTCCAGAGTCTCGCAGGAGGAAGCCGAAACCCAGCAAACCACTCCTGTGGCCTTGACACAGTTCTGCGAGGAGCCAACAGTATGGGGTCGAGCTGAAGTCAGGTGTGTGGGCTGATTAAAAGATCACCGTAACACAAAACAGACAGCTATCACGCAAAGTAGGAAATATCTCCAAGAAAACCAAGAGAGGCAAGTCATCGGGGTCAAAGGTCACCTGCAGGTCAGGAAAGACAACAGAAGCACCTGGGCTTCGAAAGAACCAAGCTGTCCCCAGACTCTTTTCCTTTAACTCGCATTGCAGCTTGATGTCACACAAATCTGCTATCCTCCTCCCTGCCTTGTCTGCTGTCCTCGTGATCCAGAGCAGCCTAGAAAAACGTCAGCAAAGGCACAGGCTTCCCTATTCAACTGAGGGCTCTGGCTAGCGTTCTTGGTCCCTTGCGCTGACGTCCTCAAAGCCCTGCATCTCCAGACCTCCCCTCCTGTCTCCTGCTGATGCCCGGCCAAGGGGAATGGGGGGGCTCCGTCACACCAGCAGCTCCCACACGAGCCTGTCCCCCAGTAAAGAAGGCTCAGAACCTCCCCAGGCCTCTGTGATCCCTTCTCCCTGGACCCCAGGCCAACCTCTTGTGGCTGTCCTCTCTGCTCCCACATGACCGCTTTTTTCTTCGTGCCATTTCCCCCAGCCTCGTCCCAACCAGCTCCCAGACAAGTGCAGTGAGTGTCAGGAAAATACAGAACAAAACTGCAATGAAATGTCACCTCACACCTGTCAGAATGTTTGTTATCAGGAAGACTAAAGATAAGAAGCATCGGCCAGGACATGGAGAAAAGAGAACCCTTGTACACTGTTAATGGGAATGTCAATTAGTGTGCGCAAATAGAATTACTGCATGATCCAGCCATCCCTCTGCTGGGTATATATGCAAAAGATTTGTATTTAGTTTTTCATGGAAACGTCCCATGTTCACCGCAGTAATGCTCGATAATGACCAAGTCAGGAGTCAAACGAAGTATCCATCAACAGATGGATGGATATAGAAAATGTGGTTCGTGTACCCAATGGAATACTGTCCAGCCTTAAAAAAGAAAGAGATTTTGTTATTTGTAACAACACAGACAGAACTGGAGACTATTATTCTAAGTGTAATAAGCCAGGAACAGAAAGACAAATACTTATTTTCACTGTATGCAGAATCTCAAATAATTGAACTCACAGAAGTGGAGAGTAGCATGATGGTTACAGACACTGTGGGGTCTGGACCAACAGGAGATGAGAGCCAAAGGGTACCAAGTCCCACAAAGGAAAAATAAGGTTTCAGTCTACTGTACAACATAGTGAGTATAGTTAATGACAGCACACTGCACACTTTAAAACTGCCACGAGAGTAAATATCAGATGTTCTTACTACAAAAAGTGGTATTTGAGGGGCTAGGGATTTAGCTCAGTGGTTAGAGTGCTCGCCTAGCAAGTTCAAGGCCATGACTTCGATCCCCAGTACCCCCCAAAAAGTGATATTTGATATGTAAGATTATTAATTAGCTTAAGTATTCTACATAGTGCAAAATGTGATCAAACCTATGGTGAATATTTGAATTTTTTAATGTGTTACAGCAGAAATCTCATTGTTATTAATCCCCCTCAAGGTACTCTGCCTCATGTCAAACACACTTAGCCCATCACTCTCCTCGCTTTCTGAAGCAGTTCTGGAAGTCCTTGTTCTGGAGTGTCTAATGCTGCTGCTGACTTCCATCCAAAAGAAAAGCAGGCTCAATCTGGCACTGTGCAACTTCTGGCTATTTCCTGAAGTCAAAATGACCACCAAAGGTCAACGTTTTGAGTCAATTCAGGACATCGAAATAGCCATGACAGCGTAACTAAAGACAGGAGAGAGGACTTCAGAGCTGCTTCAGAAAATGGCAAGAATGACGCAGTAAGTGTGTCTGAGAACATGTTGAGGATTTTGAGGGGACTCATGGCAATGTCTTTTACTATAACAAATTTTTCATTTAAAAAATAATGTAAATTTCTTTACATTATATTTTTCAATCACACCTAGTATTCATAAATTGTAACACCATTTTGTAACCCGTAAATTGATATGAGTTGTTGATTTATAACGAATTTTTTTTTAATTGTAAAAATAAAATTTCCAGGGCTAA
>PVJO010024372.1:0-24385 GCA_004026905.1 Hystrix cristata | reverse complement strand
ACGGGGAGGAATGTTTTGGGGGGATTAGTGGCAATGTATCTTTTACTGTGGTAAATTTCTAAAAATTTAAACATTCACCTTAGTTTTCAATTATACCTTGTGTGTGAAAACTGGTGGTAGATAAAGGCTGGTTAGCAAGGTCTGTTATGCAGGCTTCTCTGGCACATGTCCAGGCCAATAAAGCTCTAGAGTTATCTCTACTGATTAACTTCTGCCCTTCTTGGCAGAAAGAGGAGGGGTAGGAAGAGGACACCTTTACAAAGTCATGTTCTACTTTTAGGCAAAAAAAGAAGAGAGAGAGAGAAAGAGAGCGAGAGAGAGAGAGCGCCTAGGGCTTTTCTTGTAGCTGCCTCTCAATTGCCTTCAATTCCAAAACCTTCTTAAGCCAAAGTAGCGTATTTTGGCCTGGCACATGCTGCTGTCCTTCACACTCAATGCTATACGTTGTTTCTCCCTGGCAGCAACCAGGAAAAATGCACTTTTATCATCAGACACTAGAAGTTGGCACCACATCTAAATAGATGCTGTTATAAGACTATAAATTTTTCCATCTATCCCCAAAAAGGTCCATTTATCTTTCCAAAAAGTTATTTCTATGACTATTCAATGGAACCTCCTGGAAAGCTTTTAAAAATCTGGATTCCTGGGCCCCACTGCCAAGGTTTAGATTTAATGGTTGGGGCTACTTTCAGTGACTGTATTGTGGCTGGGGCATATCCAACCCCAGGGCCTTCCATGGCGTTCTCCAACTCTCCTTTCACTGACCTGGAATTCACTTGGGTGTGAGGAACTAATTGCCATTAAGATGTAAGTGGCCAGTTTACTTCCCTCTGGGAGGTAGTCACCTTTTTGTGTGTGTGGTACTGCGAACTAAACCCAATCCTCATGCATACAAGGCATATGCTGTACCACTGAGCTATACCCTCAGGAAACTTAACAAGGAGGGGTAACAGCAACAGATCTCTAACTCTTAGGTTATTTGGCAGTGTTGAAAAGTATAGAGTTTTAGCCAGAGGCTAAGCGGAAGCCAGGAATCCCAGCTCCAACTGCAGGTGAGAACTTCCTGGGGTGCTTTGAAACTCCTGCCCTGCTCAGGCCAGTGTCTCTGCTGTGAGGGATGTGGGCATTGTTTTTAAAGCTCCTGCTATGGTTTGGATAAGTGTCCTGCAAAGGCCAAGTGTTGAAGGCTTAGTCCCCAGCCTCTGGTGCTATTGGGAGTTGATAAGTCCTATTGGGAGGGAGTTGGGTTATTGTGAACTAGTCCTTCAAGGGGATACTGGGACCCTGGCTCCTCCTCTTCCTTTCTTTTTCCTTCCTGACTGTCTCAAAGTGAACAGCTTCCTCTACCAGCTGCTCCCATCACAATATACTACTTTGCCACAGGATGAAAACAATAAGACCAGTTGACTGAAACTTCTAAAACTGTGAGCCAAAATAAACCTTTAATCTTTTAAAAGCATCTCGGGTATTTTGTTATGGTAATAGCAACCAGATTAACACATTCCCTAGTGATTTTAAATATAGCAGTTGTGATTGAAAATCTCTCCCCTCAAGGCTTTCTGCTTTACTTA
Source organism: Hystrix cristata (assembly GCA_004026905.1). Classification (NCBI taxonomy): domain Eukaryota; kingdom Metazoa; phylum Chordata; class Mammalia; order Rodentia; family Hystricidae; genus Hystrix; species Hystrix cristata. The sequence continues at coordinate 22,814 of PVJO010024372.1, read as the reverse complement.
GTTTCTTATCTTATCCCCTTTCTCTTTTCTGTGTTCTCATGTTCTCAGAAGATACCTGGATCTTGGAGTTGTGTTTGTTCCTTAGTTGTTTACAGTTGCCTGCAGAGCAGTGCAGGCTCAGATGTGACAGATTAGGTTTGGTCTTCTTGTAGGCAAAGGGGGTGAGTAAGAGGCTGCCTCTTTGTATGCACCATGGAGATCTCTGTAGTGGCATCATGAGAGAAGCTATCTGCATGCTACCTGCTTGACAATTTCACATGCATCCAGCACAAGTGAGAACCAAGAAATAATCCTTGGCTGGGGGTGCAGCTCCATAGTAAAGCATACCTTTAGCATGCACAAGGCCCTGTGTCCCATCCTCAGCACCTCTCACTGCCCCCGCAAAGCCTTCATGAAGTTCTTCTCCAGTCAAATAGAAACCCTGATGTCATTACTGAATTAACTTAGTACCTTGATCCATGTTCTTGTGACTTAAGTGCTGCAGCAAGGTTTGGCTCCTACTTGCTGAAGAAGGCAGGGAGTCTAGGGACACTTTGAAGGGTTTTCCCTGTTACTGATTGTCTTAGTTACTTTTCTCTCATTGCTGAAACAAAATACCCAACACCCAAAGTTGAAGGGGCAAAGGTTTATTTGGCTTACAGTTCATAGAGCTTTCAGTTCATAGTTGGCTGGTTCCAAGGCAGGGTGGCATGGCAGACAGGCAGAAGACAGCAAGGCAAGCCAAAAGGGCCTAAGCAGCTTCTTTCTGCCACTTATATCTTGTCCAGGTTGCTAGGGTTAGGGTGGTGCCAAGCCAATCAGTGGATTGATTTAGTAATCACATACCCTTAATCCCAGCATCACACACTCTAGATTCAGCCACCTCTGAAAAAGCCCCCTCTATGACTGCATGGAGCTTTGGGGGGACATTTAGGTACAAATCATAACAGTGATGAACTCCTGGTGCCTGAAGGGTTTAGGTGCAAAAATTTGGGAAGCTTGGGCTGGGGATATAGATCAGTGGTAGAGTGCTTGCCTAGCATGTGTAAGGCCCTGGATTCAATCCCCAGTGCCATCAAAAAAAAAAAAAGTAGATGGATTTATGAACAACTAGATAAACAATGTATGGCTCTGTGTTAGGGCACAGAATAATACGATAATATTTGTCGAGCAGTGATTGTGTACTAGATACTGTGCCAAGCATGCCAGAATGTATTGTTTCACTTAATCTTTGCATCAGTCTTTGTAGGTAGGTGCTGCTTTATCTCCCTTTTACAGAGAGGAAACAGAAGCACAAACAGAGGCACCCAAAATATGGTCCAGATCAAGAATGGAAGTTGGGATCTTAAATTCAGGCTCCCCTGCGCTCTCTTCGATTCCCACATCCTGGGCTCACCCTCCCGGGTGCCTGTAAAGTCTTGTGTTTGTGTTGATGTTTCCTAGAGACTTTTCAAAATGGCCAGCTGTTCAGATGGTGAGCAGAGAACCAGGAAATCCCCCTTCTGGGGAAATCCAAGTGGGGACAGAGCAGGCTGGACTATTGTGATTCGTCAGCTGGGGCGTAGGCTGGGCAGGCTGGCAAGGCTGGTGATGCCACAGTAAGCGAGAAAGCTCTGGCTACTCTTCCCTCTCTGTTACGCACCCACCCACAGAGTGGCTTCCGCTGGGCATGAGCTTGGCTTCCAAGTTGTGTCTGTGGGCAGCGGAACCCACACATCTCAACAAACTCCAACATCTCCCTCTGCTGGCCACACTGCCTAAGATTACAGAGAGTCAGCAATGCCAAAGCCTGGCAAGGTGCTGTTGCCCCCCATACATGCACACCTGGAAGTCACAGGCGATTTTAAGTGCTCTGGCATCCTGTCTCTCTTCTTCAGGTCACACTGTTACCAACTCCATGGGCTCTTGTGCCCCCTATCAGAGAATCAGATGTGAGCAGCTCTGCTCAGGAAGAAGGCTTTGCCTTTTTTTTTTCTTTTTTTTTTTTTACTTTGGGTTGAACCCAGCATCTTCCTACTGAGCTACATCCCCAGCCCTTTTTTTATTTTATTTTATTTTATTTTATTTTATTTTATTTTATTTTATTTTATTTTATTTTGAGATAGGGCCTCACTAAGTTGATAATCGTCCACGTTGGGCTCAAACTCGGATCCTCCTGCCTCCACCTCGTGGAGTGCCAGGATTACCTAGCTCCCAAATGCACTTCTAAAGTTGGTTGAGCAGAAAAATGGAAAGAGTTGAGATGCCCAAAACAACATGGAGCTGCTATTCCAAACCCTGGACTTCTGAACACCAACCTTTTCAGTTTGTATGAAAAAATGAAACTCCTAATTGTTATTATTTTGTATGGTGCTGAGGATCAGACCTGGGGCCTGTGCATTTTAAATGTACACTCTACCAGGGGCACTTAATTCCCAAAGCAATAGCATTAAGAGGTGGGGTCTTTAGGAGGTGATTAGGCCAAGAGGGCTCCAGATTTATGGGTGAGATTATTGCTTTATGGAAGGGCTGGATGGAAAGGGTTCCCCCTTCTATCATGTCCTGCCTTTCTGCTCACTGGGGATGTGGGAACATGGGGTGCATTCCCTCTGTGCTCTTCCATTCCTTTTGCCATGTGAGGACATCTAGATGGCATGGTCTACAAAAAAGCGTGCCTTCACCAGACGCCAAGTCTGCTGACTCTCTGTTCTCTATAAATCACCCCGTCTCTTCTAACTGAGACAGAATGCTGCAATTTACATCGGCTGGCTTGGAGCTGAGAGGTGCATGGCTAGAGGCAGAGACCATACAGCCCACCAAGCTTAAGCTCCAGGGGCTTTCTGCTGCTTACATTTCTTATGAATAAATATTAACTTTCTTTTTTCTTTTTGGCAGTGCTAGAGATTGAATTTAAGGCTTCACACATGCTAGGCAAGTGCTTTGCCCAGAGCTACATCTCTAGCCCCAAATATTAACTTTCAAATGTAATATGAGTTGAATAATTTTACATCGTTCATCTTAAAGAGGTCCCCTCAAATTTTATGAGCCCATAACACCTGCACCGTATGGCCAGCAGCAGAGCCTCAGGGAGGGTCCAGCCCAACTTGAGGAGCAGCAAGGTCTAGTGTGCAGTTCTGTTGGTTCTTTGGTGTTCCTGGCTGGGAACGCTGAAGTGGCTGCAGCCTGATGGTTAGTTCAGTGGACAGTTAAAGCACCTCCTATGACTCTCGGGGCTTGTCCACAGGCTCTGACCATTTGGTGAGCTTGGGCCTCCTCCAAGTTCGGCAGCCGCTGCAGTCGGGCTGCTTCCCTGGCCACTGAAGGGCCACGGGTGAGCATTCCAAGGAGTGCTGTAGAGTGCATGCTACTTTTTTTTTCTAGTATCAGTCTTTAGCTTACCCTTCCCTATATTATAAATTCCTTCTGCTTATAAGGCTCATCACCATCAGCCAGTCACTTCAGAGAAGGGCGAAGTACTATAAAGAGAAGTTACAATCATCAGAGAAGGCAAAATCTCCCTTACAGTCCTCAGAAGAAGGTGGGGCCTCTTCTAGCTCAAGGGGAGCTGATTTGGGAGCCCATGGTTAGTTCAGACTGAGTGTTTCTGTCACCTGGGCCTGGGCACCCACTTACAAGCACAAGACAAGCAATGTCTCTTAGCTTGGTTGCTTCTTGTGCCAGCCACAGCCCCCAGGCCAGATCTCTCTGTCTCCCAGACCCCTTAAAACATGAGATAAAGGAGCCCTTGCCCTGGGACCCTCAGTGGGTGGCTCTTCTTCAGATTGTCAGATTCTACCCAACCAGGGTCATCTTTATGATGTGTGATCTGTGCACAGAAGGGTGCCGGTTGCTTTAATGCTCTACCGCCCATCGCTTCTTCAGAATTCTTGTTAACTTTGGGACCAGGGCCCTGCTTTCTCACTTTGCTCTGAGCCACAGCGTATGTTGTAGGTCCTGTCAGGGAGGATGGGAGGTGGGTGTGGTATAGGCCAAGCACAGATAGGACCAGAAGCCAGGAGTGTTGCCTGGGAGCAGAGAGAGACCTGAGCTTTCTCACCCCCCCAGTTCACAGGTGGGGAAATGAAGGCCAGGGGGGAAGAGACCCAAGGGAGGCCACACGGTTGCTTAGAGGCAAAGCCCATGCTCTGCATTTCCACGCCACACTCCTGGTGCAAGAACAGTGCCTCAGAATATCATGGAGACACAAGTGCACCTCCTGCAGAGGCGGCGCAGGACAATTGGGTGGCACCCGGGAGACCGGAAGCTGATTCTTAGCTGTGGAATCTTGGACAAGATTCTCAACCTTCCTGTGTGTTCTCATCGGAGAAATGGGGCTAACACTCAAGGCTGTGGTAAGTCTCCATGGGGGATGGGACACCAGTCACAGCTTATAAACCATTTAGTAAGTCGTCTTAGTCACTTTTTCCTTGCTGGGACAAAATACTTAATGCCTGCAACTTACAGTAGAAAAGGTTTGTCTTGGCTCACAGTTCAGAAGTTCCAATCCACATTCAGCAGGCTTATATACAAAAACAGCACAGCAGAAGGGCTTGGGCGGAGGACAACTGGTCACCTCATGACATCCAGGAAGCAGAGGGAGTCAAGGGAGAAGTTGGGAAGGAAGATGTAACCTTCTGGCTCACACCTACTCTCTGCTCTAACGCCCTTGCAATCCAGTTGCTTTCCAAAGGTCTTGCCCATGATTACATGAGGCTTTGGAGGGACATCTAGATACAAATCGCAACATACGTGTTGTTCTACCTCACTCATTCCTTTCCCTGGAAGGCTACAAAGCACAGACTCTGCAGCCCAGGGAGCCACTGGGCCTGGAGCATTTGGCAGGGTATCTGGGTTCCCAGCCTCGCCAGGCCCCTTCTCTGAGGGCTAGCTCTGTCCCTGTACTGCTCCTACCTTGGCTGGTCTTGACTGGCTTTGTGGCTGGAAGTTGGGGACCCTCAGGAGGCCACTGAGAGGCAGCGGAACTAGGTTGTGAAGGGACTTTCCATTTATCAGTTTGTACCGAAAGTGGCCTGCTCTACTGTTTGTGTTCTCAGCCCTGGACTCGGGGTGGCACACAGAGGCATTTAGCAAATATTTACTGTTACTGTGAATGAATGGGCTAATGAAGAACATGAACAGCACCTAAAAATAAGGAAAAAACATTTACCCCGATTGCCTCGGGCTTAGTTTCTGTTTGGAGTTGTGTTTTAGGTGCTGGGGAGAAACTCCCGAGGCTCCTGTGTAAAGCAGCAAGGGTGTCATAAACCAGAAAACTTTGGCCCTGGGCTATGAGTGCCTTCCAGATTGAAGCATGCAGGGACAGCCTTTGGTGCTTAGGACAGGCCTTGCTTATCACTCCAGCCCTCTCTGCCCCACTCAGTGGGGTGTTGCAACTCTAGTTCATTTGGTTCCCCCCCACCCCCGCCCCCGTGGCCTGGAAAAGGCAATACAGTACTATAGTTCTCAAGCTTAACGTTGCATCAGAATCACCAGGGGTGCTGTTAAAACTCTGGGGACCCCCAGTCCCCACCCCTGGAGTCCCCAATTCAGCAGGTGGGGGTGGGGCTGGAGAATTTGTCTTCTATGAAGTTCCCAGGCGATTCTGAGTCTCCTGGTCCAGAGGCCAGGCTTTGAGAATCCCTGGTACAGAACCCTGGATCATGAACCTGGAGACTAGCACTCTGCTGTGAAGTCCCTATGTGATACGGGTAACGCGTGATCCTCTTTCTGCCTCAGTTTTTCTCATCTGTGAAATGATAATAATAACAATCTCTAACTCAGAGTCATTGTGAGGATTCGAAATTTCTATGAGAAATCTGGATACCAGCATGTAGATGATTGAAGCTACTGTATTTCTCCCAAAATAAGACTGGGTCTTATTGTCTTTAAAATAAGGGTGTTTCCTAAAATCAAGATAATAGGTATCTGGTATGTGTGCAGAATTAAATCACTAATTGCCCAGGTAGGGCTTGAAGTTGTGATCTGGCTTCCTCAGATCACAAGTTCTGCCTCAGGGTTCCAAACTGCTGGGATTACAGGCACGTACGATCAGACCCAGTTTAATCAGGGCTTTCTTGCCAAATCATGGAAGTGGCTTCAGACTCTTCAACACGGTTTTCCAGGCCACCTCTGCTGACTGATCCACTGGACTCCACAGTCAAGTCCAAGGCTATTTCCCCTCCTTCCATGTAGATGATTGAAGCTACTGTATTTCTCCCAAAATAAGATCATGAACCAAAGACCAAAGTCTTTCTATATTGCTAATAATCACACATAAACTGAGACACACAGCCTCTTCCCTACCCAAAGCCACATCAGTTAGCCTGAGAGGGGTAGCAGGTGGGCAGGAGGTCCACAGGAGAAGGGAAGGAGTGAGTAGTTTGCCTCAGGGATCACTAAACCAGCCCAGGAAAGATCCCTGGGAACCATGATTCTCGCAATGACAAGCAACAAGAACCACTGATGCATTTAATGCCCTTCTGTCAAATATGAAGGAAGAACTGGTAGAAAATCTGGCTATGCGATATGAATATATGGATGATCCCTGCATAGAAAAATAGGCTGTCAAACTAATAGTCATCATTATTTTCTCAGTTTCCATCAATATTAATTTTTCTTTGATTATTCAGTCTGCCACAACTTGGGAAAATTTCTGGGGCAAATGCTTAAAATCGAGACTGTTCTTATAACTTGGAGTAGCCAGTGTCATGGTGAGAGGAATGTGGGCTGCGCTGTCAGACAGACCTGGCTGGAAGCATCCGAGCGGAGGTGTGGATTTAAGGGGCCGATCAGACAGCTTTGCCCAGTTGGAGGGGTTTCCCAGACAAGGGACTTTTGGTGTTGACACCGGCAAAGTCCTGAGCAGACCCGAGGAGTGGTGGCCCCATCCTCAGGGCAAGCGTGATGTGCTCCATGTGAGTTGTATCCATTAAATAAACGTGGGGCCAGGCAGACAGTCAATGCTTACTAGGTGCTCATGGGCAGCGACTGGGATGACGGGTCCAGAGTCGCCCTCTGCAGAGCTCAGGACCAGCAGGGCTCTGCGGGACACAGTTCGGGAATGTTTAATTACTCATGGAATTCTGACTTCTCAGGATGTGAAGAGACACTCCAGCTCCTTGGCTTCCTCCGGGAGGTCAGGAATTTGGGGACAGCTCAGCTCCTGATGGCAGGAGAGGCCTGAATCCAGACAGGGAGATGCAGGCCTGAGGTCTGGGCTGTAAATAGGATCACTGATTATTTATATGCCCTTATTGGACTGTGAAGTCTATTTGATGTGCTCATTACTAATGTTTCTGTACAAAACCAGAGATAAACCCCCATGTACCCATCACTCCCTTCAACAAGGATGAACCCAGGGCAGTCCTGTTGTATCCGTATGCCACCACTTATTCTCCAGCCACCCTTCAGATGAGTTTTAAGCAAACACATTGCATTTTATCCATAAACACTCCTACATATACTGTATCTATAAAATGTAAGTGTAAGAATTCTTCAAAACCATAACCTGCTATCATTACCACATTCCTCAAAACAAACGGTAATTCCTTATCACTTAAAAATAGTTATTTCTTCTAATGAGCATCCACAAGCCTGGCACTTTGTGGATGTTTGTCTCTGGGCTCTCCTTCCCTCTGTATTGCTCCTAGCACTTTTTTTTTTTTTTTTGGTGCTGGCTATTGAACTCAGGGCCCCCAGCACGATTTTTTAAAACAAAACAGGGTTATTTGTCTTGTAGAGTTTGTGCCATCTGGATTTTGCTGATTGCAAAATCAGCTGATTGCACCCCTGGGGAGTAGTTCAATGTGCTCTTCCTCTGCACCCCTATATTTCCTGTAAGCTGATAAATCTGGCATTGAGATCAGTCTGATGTTAGATTAGTTGGCGAGGAGAGCCAGAGATGGTACGGTGGCTTCCTCATGTCATTCTCAGGTGACAAGGCTCTTGCGAGCAAGGACAAGTCTTACCAGTTGCCGTATTCCCAAGCCTAACACAAGCTGCAGTGAGGCACAGGTGTTAGCTTTCCACTGCTGTGACAAAACATCTGAAATAAACAAATCAAAAAGGATGGACGATTTATTTTAGCTCATGGTTTCAGAGACTTCAGTCCAGCCTTGCTTGGGTCTGTGGCAAGGCAGAACATCATGACAAGGAGTGCGTGGTACCTCAAAGTGGCTCACATTATGATGGTTGGAAATGAAAGAGAAAGAAGGGGCCAGGGTCTCAATTTCCCTTTCAAGGCCACCTCCCTGGTGACCTAACTTCCTTCCACTAGGTCTTGGGCCTTAAGGGTTCCATCACCTATCAAGAGCACCTCAGGCTGGTGGCCAGGCCTTTAGCATATGGGCCTGTGGAGGACCTTGTTAAGATACAAACCCAAGCATGTTGGGGCCACTGAGGCAGCTAGTGGGGACACATGAGAAGCTGCCGGGAAGTTGACGTCGTCTGGGGCATCTCCCTGGCTGTCTGATGCAGGTCTGAGTGAGCACCAAACATTCGCTCCCTTATAGTTCTAGGGGGTGAGCATTGCCTTGTTCTCCATTTCTCCTTTTGGAAAGCAAATATTCCCGAGTCCAATTAAATCCTAAACATTTCTGGGGAACAGCTAAAAGGAAGGGCACAAAATCCAGAAAGTAGAGGCTTGGAAGAGCGAGTCTGTCAAGCTCTGCTTCTGCCCCAGGTGGGTCACGGGCAATGTCGCTCCCACCGAATGTGGACTGTCCCAGACTGTCCCGGGGAACAGCTACGTGGAGAGCAGCCCTCCCAGTCACTCTCAAAGCGAAGAGGGCGCACCTATGTGCATGTGTGCATGTGGGTGGTGGGGTATGCATATTTAGAATTTACATTTGGAAAAAGAAAAAGAAAAAAAAAAAACCCGGGGTGTTATACAGCTTGCAAAAGTAAAGTCTGACACAAAGCCCTGACTGCTGCGCCAGGCATTCAAGGACCAGGGAACCTGCTTGCAAGGATTTTGCAAGCCGGACAAGCTTTATGCCCTTCTCTACGAGGCTGGGGAAACGCAGGGCGGCTCGGTGACCGCGCGCCTCCTAGAGGCCGAAAGCCCGAAGTACAGCGCAGGCCGAGCCCCTCGCTGCCCTCCTGACCGGGAGGCAGCCCTGGTCAGCTCGGCTTCGCGCTCCAGAGGGTCGCTCCTCCCCAGAGCCCTCCCTAGACTCTCTCAGATGGACATGACACCCGGGAAGGAAAAGGTTTATATGAAGCGTAGAAAGATAGTATTTTAAATAAATACTGCCAGTAAGGAAAGCAATGACTCATTTCTCAGGGCTGTGTCTGTTTACAGAGCTATGTGTGGTGTGCTCTTCATTTCTAAGTTGGACAGGCGGAATGCGAAAGTGTGAGAGAGTGAGAGATAACCAGAACCAGCGGGGAAGGACCAGGGGACTCCGGCTGTGCCACAAAGTCGCAAAGCACAGAGTCCTGTGAGTGCTGTAAGATGATGAGTTGGTGGGGGGGGAGTCCTCCGGGGAAGCAGAACTACCTGGCTAGACTTCATCCCTCAGTTTCTGGGGATGAAACCTCTAGTTGTTGTAATTAATCAAAATAGGTCCTAATAAAGCCGGCATATGTTTCCTCTTCTCCCTTTCTTTCCCTCTCCTTTCCCTTTCCCCCTCCTCCTCCTTCCTATTCTCTTTTACCCTCCTCATTTTTCAGGGTTTTTTTTTTTCCACGTCCCTTCAGGGGATCAAGATAAACATTATCTTAATGCTAAGAAGGTAGAAGACAAGTGTGTGAGTGGTACTTTATTTTTTTGTTGATGTAGATCAAAACCAGGGCTTCACACATGCCAGGCAAATGCTCTTCTGTTGAGCTGTAGCTCCAGCCCAGAGCTGAGATTTTAAAACACGTTCACAGGGTTGGGGTGCAGCTCGGTGGGAGAGCACTTGCCTGCATAGATACGGATGCTCGCCAGCATTGAAAAAAATGTCAACAACAAAAAGAGGCTTACAGGAAATCCGTTCCTGACTAGAACAGTACCAAACCCTATATATTACATTTTTTTCCTGCACATATACCCTATGATGATAAAGTTTATCAATTAGATACGGTAGGAGATTAACAACAATAACTAATGATAAAAAAGTATTATAACAATATACTGCAATAAATATGTGAATATGGGTGTGTCTCAAAATATTTTACTTTCACCTTTTCACTTAAAGAAGACACTCTATGGCTTCTCTTTGGCATACCCAAAATGCTGGCATCAGTACTTTCAGACTCTGGGGCAATTATTAAATAAAATAACATTACTTGGACACAAGTACTATGATACCAAGACCATCAAACAGATAACCAAGATGGTTCCTAAGCAAGTCTTCTTAAAGAGCTAAATAAGAAATCTCTTGGGCACTGAGGCCTCCGTTGCAACTACTCAGTTCTGCTGTTGTAGCTCCAAAGTAGCCAAAAATAATAAATAAGGGTGTTCCTATGTGCTAATAAAATTTTATAAAAGTAAACAGCAAGCTATACTTTCTGACTCCTGGTCTAGAATTTTAAATTAGAAGTTCCAAATAATCAGTCATAATAAAACTTTAGTTTTAGTTGTTTAGAAAATGTATTGAGTTAGTAGTGTTTAAATATTTAAGAAAAAAATTGTTTTCTAAATGTGGTTTATTAAAATTGTGATGTGTTTAATAAAGGTAACATTAATGACCACCTAGTAATGTTAAAAATCTCTCTCTCTAAGCACAGGCCTTGCTACTGTTAAAATGGTGACCAATGTTAATGGTGGACCTGAATCTAAGTCCCCAAATCTTCCAACTGGGAAAAGAATTCCCATTAAAGTGGTGTGGCAGCACTTGGCTGAGTACTACTAAGCAAACTTGTTTCTCCTCTGTAGGCACATTCAGCAGGACTACATTTCCCAGCTTCCCTTACAGTGAGGGTGCCATGGTGCCACTCACCCAATAGTGCATCAGCACAAATGATTCAACTCCAGACCTGGCCTGTGAAAACCTCCATTGTCCTTCCAAGTCAAGCCTGAATTTAGAGGCCTCTAAGATCACAGAGAAGGACCTAGAAGGAACCATCCTCTGAGCAGAAGTCTTGTCAGGCTCTCCATGCGTGAACAGTGAAATTCCAGGGCAACCCACTCGGGACCCCTCCTGTCCTTCAGGAGCTATACCTGTTCCCCAATAAACCTTTCCCACTCTTAAAAAAAGCCATTGTATTGAGTCACTGAGATTTTTGATGGTATTTTTTGTTGTTTGTTTTCTGTTTATAGAAGCCGGGGTCGCACACTTGCTGGTCAAGTGATCTACGACCGAGCTGCATCCCCAGCTAAGCCACTGAGATTTTTGACTTAGCTGTTACAGCCAATAACATCATCTTCATTGTAGTAGTGATTGACAGTATTATAGGCAGCAAAGTAAGGTAGAAATATTACAGGCAGTCAGACAGTGCTGGGCCGTCAATGGAGTCAATACACAGGACAATTATGGCTGGAGGCACATCCATTGAAGGTCAGGTCTCAAAATAAGGATGGAAAGACCAGAGCCACACCCCTGGTTGAGGGATAAACAATGAATTGAAGATTACATCTGATAAAGTCTAGGTCACCTAGGTGGGTGACCAAGATCTCCAGATCCAGCTCACCCTGGAATGTCCTTGTTCTCTCCTTGCCGATTTACTACGTGACTCTCTTCCCCATTGGACCACTATTACCTAAACGACTACACTTGTACTATTATTGGTTAATCATCATTTTGACACACATTGTACCTGCCTCACAATTTTGCTCTATAAAACTTCCCCTGAAGGGTGGGCTCGTTGGCAACCCACTCGGGTCCCCTCCTGTCTCTCAGGAGCTCTCTTTCTCTCTCCCAATAAAATTCCTACTCTTAACCTCCTTTGTTCCTTAGAATTCATTCTTCAACTTCGGGGAACACGAACTCAGCGTAACTGACATCTAGCAGGTTGGGAGTTATATATATTTTTCCCCTATATCAACAGTAATGGGGATTTAGTAATGTGATTTGTTTTCAAATACAGCCACCAACTTATGATGGTTCAGTTTAAGATTTTTGACTTTACAATGGTGTGAAAATGATACATGTTCAGTAGGAATCATGCTTTCAATTTTGAATTTTGATCTTTTCCTGGGTGAGCAATATGTGGTATGATCCTGTCCAGATGCTGAGCATTGCAGCGGGCCACACTTCACTGTAGCCACACAATCGTGACTGTAAATGGCGAGTACTGCACAGTGTGCCATGTAGCTAAGCTGCGCTGTTTGGTAGTTAGGTATATTCAACACAGTTTCAACATATTTTCAGTTTATGATGGGTTTTAATAGGATATACTCCCGTCATAACTTGGAGTAGTGCTTGTACTTTGAAGGAAGTCGAGATGCAGAAGGCAGCAAAGAGATGACATTTTGACATCATTCTGTCTGCCCATTCAATATTTTTGTTTTTCAGCACTGGGGATTGAACCCAGGGCTTTGTGCATACTAGGTAACTGCTCTACCACTGAGCTACAACTCTAACCCTCCACGAAAATGTATTAAGAGTTTATGTAGCTGGAGTCTGAGGTTGCAGAGAAGATATATCCTTCTCTTGGAGGACCTCAGTGCAGCACAGAGCTCATTGAGACCTCTGTGATAGAAATGTGTCTAGGTGGGTGGGCTAGAGGGGGACGCTACTGATTGAGGGAGATCCAGGGACAGCTTTTTCAAGAGCACACAATGGTGCCACCCCTGGAGCCAGGCTGGGGTGGGGAGGAGTGTGTAGAGATGGATCAGAGACCCAGGAGCACTGGCGGTCCCGGCAGGCAGGTGGGAAGAGGCAGGTAGTGAGGTCCAGGATTCAGCCCCGGCGCGCAAGCGCAGCAGATCCCAGCTCAGCGGGAATCTACCCCACGGTTCTTTTCCCAGCCAACACAAAAAGCGGCCGCCGTCATCCCCGCCACAGGATTTGAGTAAGCTTGAGCTACCTCTGGAAGGTTGCTGGGCTCAGTTGTAGTTCTCCATTTCACCTCCAGAGGGAGCGCCAATACTTCCCATAAAGGTTTCGTTTTGTTTTGTTTTCTTTTGTTTTCCAGTACTGAGTGATTGAACCCAAGACCTGTGCAATGAGCTACATTCCCAGCCCTTCATTTTGAGACAGGGTTTCGCTAAAATGAGTCACCCAGGCTGCGATCTAACTAGCCTCCCAGCGTGCTGGATTAAAGACGTGTGCAACCGTAGGTGTAAAGTTCATTCATCCTTTTAAAACACATTTCCTAAATGTCATCTGTGTGCCAGGTACAGCCCCTCTGACCAGAAGGCAATGTCGGGAAAGGGGGAACAGACACATGCATGAATCACTTAGACTCCACGCATGTGGTTAGTTCACTGAGAGCCAGGCACAGAATATCACAGGGACTCAGATGTGGGCTTTGCTATGCGTCCATAATATGCAGGAACTTCTTTGTCTCATCTTCTGGAATTTGTACACAGCTCCTAGCTGCCTCCACACAACAACAACAACAACAACAACAAATTCCTAATGTAATAAGCAGATACTGGGTGGTAGGCACTGTGTACGCGTCTGAGCACTTTGATTTCATGCAATCCTCTTAATTCCTTTAGTGGTCAGCAGAGTAGCAGAGAGGTTAAGTAGCAAGTGATGGATACAGGATCTGGGCCCAGGCGTGCTGACACTGAAGCAAGTCCTATGCACCGTTCTCCTGGACGATTCTTGCTGAGCTGTGCACACTCCCCTGGGGCCCACTCCCCTGGAGGCCCCACTGATGGCCTTGGAGCTGGCTCCTGCCACATGTCTTCAGTCCTACTCTGCCTTCTTAAGCTGCCGTACACGTACCTGCCTGGCTTCTTCCCAGGGATGCTGGGCGGTTAGGCCTCTTCCTTAGAGCAGGCATCTTCTGCTGCAGAAAGTTCATGGCTGCTGTCACCTCCACAACTTTAGGGTCATGAGTTCTGCACCTCTAATGCCTTCTGCCTCCCACACGGGTAGGACCCAGCGCAACTTCTGCCTCCAATTTTGCCTTCTCAAGGAAGATAACCGCAGCCCCCAAAGACCCAGTCATCTTCATCGCTGGAGCACTGTTTGACTGAATTATAATGTACCTTACCAAGACATCTCTCCCTATAATACCCTTTCATCTTTTATTTTGCACTTTATGTCTTGGGTTTCTCATATAAGAGAAACAATACGACTTTTAAGCTAGTGTGTCTGATTTACTTTATTTAACATTATGGTCTCAGAGTGCATCCATTTTCCTACAAACGACTCAAGTTCATCTTTCTTTTTGACAGAGTAGTCTCCATTGTGTGTGAATACCACATTTTCATCATCCGTTCATCTGATGATAGGCCACTTCCAAGATTTAGCTATTAAATCTTGAAAGCTATTAAATCTTCCAAGAATTGTGCTGCTATAAACATGGGTATGCACGTATTGCTGTAATAGGATGTCTTTAACTCTTTTGGGAAGATACCTTGGAAGGGAATAGCTGGGTCAAATGGAATTTCTACTTTTAGTTTTTTGAGGAATCTCCATACTGATTTCCATAGTGGTAGTACAAGTGTACATGCCCACCAACAATGAAGAAATGTTCCTTTTTCCAAGAAGGGTTCCTTTTCCCCAGCAGCCTCTCCAGCACTTGTTATTACTTGATTTCTTGAAGATTCTTTCTGGAGTGGGATAGAATCTCAGTGTTACTTTAATTTGCATTTCTCGAATGGCCTTGATACTGATATTTAACTTTCTTTTTTTGCATTTATTGGCCATTTGTACTTCTTCATCTGAGAAGTGTCTATTCATTTCAGTTGCCCATTTTTTATTGGGTCTTTAAACTTGGGGAGTCTAATTTTTTGAGTTTTTAAAAATATATTCTGGATGTTAGTCCTTTGAGGAATAGGTGGCAAAATATTTTTCCCATTCTGTAGGTTGTTTCCTTACTCTGTTGGTGGCTTCCTTTGCTATGTAGAAGCTTTGTAATTTGATGTGATCTCATTTGTTGATTCTTAGTATTATTTCTTGTGCAACTGGGGTTGTACAAGTCTTTGCCTACACCTGTATTTTCAAGATTTTATCTGTTTTGTCTTCTAGCAGATTGTGTTTCTGTTTTAATATTTAGATCTTTGATCCATTTTGATTTAAATTTAGTGCATGGTGAGAGTCATGGGCCTAAGTTAAATCTGCATCATGTAGATAGCCAGTTTCCCCGGAACATTTTGTTAAAGAGGCTATCTTTCATCCAGTGAAAGTATTTGATTCCTTTTTCAAAGATAAGGCAGCTGAAGGGCTGGGGATTTAGCTCAGTGATTAGAGTGCTTGCCTTGCAAGCACAAGTGCCTGAGTTCAATTCCTGGTACCACCAAAAAAAAAAAAAAATCCTGTCTCAATGATAAGGCAGCTGAGTGTATGTGGAGTTGTTTCTGTATCCTCTATCCTATTATACTGATTCACAAATCTTTTTCTCCCTCAATACCATTCTGTTTTTAATCACTGTAGCTTTGTAGTATAACTTGAAGTCTGGGATTGTTGTGCCCTTTGCCTTGCACTTACTGCCCAGAATTGCTTTTGCTATTCCAGGTCTCTTATGGTTCCACATGAAGTTTAGCGATGTTTTCTCTAGTTCTGCCTAACAGGGGATATCTTTCCATCTTCTGATATCCTATTTGATCTCCTTTTACAGGGTAAAGTAGTTTTCATGGTAGAGGTCTTTTGCTTCCTTGGTTACGTTAATTCCTAAGTATTTCGTTTTTCTTGAGGTATTATGAAAAGTATTGTTTCCCTGATTGCTCTCTCAGTGAGTCTATTATTGGTTTTCAGGAACACTATTGATTTTTAAATGTCGACTCTGTATCCTGCTGTGCTATTGAATATTAATTCCAGGGATCTTTTGGTGGGGTTTTGGGAGTCCTCTATGTAGAGGATCATGTCATCTACAAATAATGATAGTTTAACTTGTTCCCTTGCTATCCATGTCCCGTTTCTTTCTTTCTCTTGCCCAATTTCTCCGGCAAATGCTTTGAGAACAAATATTGAACAGGACTCTTGTTCTTGATTTTAGAGTGAAAGTTTTCAGTTTTTGATCATTTAGTGTGATGTTGGCCATTGGTTTGTCATAGATGGCTTTTATCAGATTAAGAAAAAGATATTCTACACCTCTTTTCTTCAGGGTTTTTATCATGAGTGGATGTTGGATTTTGTCAAATGCTTTTTCTGCATTTTACTGAGATTTATTGTGATTTTTGTTCTTGCTTCTGTTCATATGGTGTATGACATTTACTGATTTGCGCATATTGAACCATTTCTGTATCCTTGGAATGAATCCTACCTGGTCAGGTTGTATGATCTTTTTAAAAATGATTTGCTGCATTCTGTTTGCTGAAATATCTGTATTGATGTAGCATCACTGGTATTGAGAATTCGGGTTGCTTGCCAACTTTTTCTTTCTTCTTCCTTTTTTTATTTTTTCTGTTTCAATTACTCTGGTGGCTGTGATTGTATCATATTGTGGCTTTAAATTTTCGTGATGACTGGTGATATTGAACACATTTTTGTGTATTTACTGGCCCTGTAGGTAGCCTCTTTTAAAAGTTTTAGTCTATTACCCATTTTCACGTTGCATTATCTGTGTTTTTTACTACTGTTTTATTAGAGTTCCTTATTCTGGATATGAGCATTTAGTAGGACAGATATAATACAAACCTACCTTCGCTCTGTGGCTTGTCTTTCACTCTCTTTTGCAAATAGTTTTTCTCATTTTTTGGATTGTCTTCTCACTGTCTTGGTACTGTCTTTTGAAGGCCAGAAGTGTTTTTTTTTTTGTTCGAATGAAGTCCAGTTTATCAATATTTCTCTCTTGGACCATTCTTCCTTGTTGTATCTGAAAAGTCATTGCCATACCGAAGGTCATCTAACTTTGCTCCTATGTTATTGTACAGTTTTGCATTTTATGTTTGGATCTACAGTCCAAATATATTTGGGTTAACTTTTGTGGAAGTTATAACGTTTATGTGTAGATCTATCTGTTTGCATGCGGACGTCCATTTGCATTGAAAAGACTTTTTTTTCCTATTGATTTTGCTCCTTTTATCAAAGATCAGTTGACTGTATTTATGCAGGTCTATTTCTCGGCTCTATTTGTTGCATAGATCTGTTCTTTTGCAAATACTACACTGTTCTTGATCATTCTAAGTATATAACTTTTTAAGTGTTGATATCAGATGGTGCCAGCCCTCTGACTTTGTTCTCTGACTTTGTTGGTCTTCTGGATCTTCTGCCTTTCCATATACATTTTACAACCAGTTTGTCGATGTCTACAAAACAACTTGCTGGGATTGTGACTGGAACTGCTTTGAATCTATAGATCAAGTTGGGAAAAACTGACGTTTTGACAATATTGAGTGTTCCTATTGATGAACGTGTAATTTTCCTGCTTTTATTTAGTTTTTTTATTTTGTCAATCTGAGTGTTATAGTTCGCTCCCCCATATATCTTATACATATTTTGTTAGGATTATATCTAACAAGTTCATTTTAGGAGGGTGTTAATGTAAAAGGGACTGTGCATTTAACCTCAAAATTCTTTGCTTAAATTCCACTTGTATATAGAAAAGTGAATGACTTTTGTATATGAACTTCATATTCTATAAACTTGCTATAATTAGTTCCAGGCGGTTTTTTTTAATTCTTTCAGATTTTCTGTGTAGAGGATCATGTAATTTGTGAATGAAGATAGTTTTGTTTCTTCTTTCTTGATATATATATTTTAATTTTCTTTTCTTGTCTATTGCATTAGCAAGAATTTCTTTACAGTGTTGAGAAAGAGTGGTGAGAGGAGGTATCTTTGCCTTGTTCCTTGTTTCCTTAGTGAAACTTTGAGTTTCTCACTATTAGGTATGATGTTAGGCATAAATTTCTTGATAGATATTGTTTATCAAGTTGAGCACCTTCTCCTCTGTTCCTACTTGCCTCAGAATTTTTATCATGAATGGGTGTTGGTTTTGTCAAATGTATTTTATGTATTTTTTTAAGTGATTATGTGATTTTTTTCTTTTTTAGTTTGATATAATGAATTTCATTAATTGACTTTTGTATGTTGAACCAGCCTCTCATATTTGGGATAAATCCTACTTGGTCATGGCACATGATTCTTTTTATATATGTATATCATAGAATTTAATCTGCTAATATTTTGTTGTGGGTTTTTGCATTTGGGTTCACGTGCGATATTGGTCTGTAGTTTTTCTTGTAATGTCTTTGTTTGGTTTGGGCATTAGATTAGTACTGGCCTCACAGAATGAGTTAGGAGGACTTGTACTATCCCAAGGTGTCCCCACTGTCATTTTAAATTCTATTCAAGAGAAAAAGTTTTCCCTTTGCCCATGAACAAAAATGGGGATGTCAGCAGGCCCTATAGTCAGTCTCCTATGTAATAAAGTTTCCTTAGATGCAGTGAAATAAGCCTCACACAAAAGAATACAAATGTGTCATTTCATCTCTATGAAGCTGTTGAACAGATGAAATTAACCCATGGAAGAAAAAAAATTAAAGCAATATTTGCCTCTGGGAACATCATGACAGACATTGACTGGGAAGGGGTATGAAGAATACTTCTGGATTGATAATAATACTCTATATTTTGATACAGATCTATTTTGTGCAAGCATATGATATGTTAAAATTCATCAGATGGTCCATTTAATTAATGATGCCTTTTGTTGTGTTATCATTTTTTTGTCTCTATGCTCTATGACAAAGCGATCGCTTGGCTCTGGGGCGAGTCTGTGCATTTTTGGGTGGTGGAACGAAAGGGCTCACTTCATGGTAGTTGAAAAGGACAGAAGGGAGGTGGTGGGGTGGGGGGCGGGGGGAAGGAAGGGAGGAAGCGGCTGGTTCTTGATATCTCCTTTGAGCATAAGCCACCAATGACTTCACTTCCTCTCATTAGGCCCCGCCTCCTAAACTTTCCACCATTTCTGAACAGCACTATGGCTGATGGCTGAAGCCTTCAACGTGAGACTTTGCAGGACACTTCAGATCCACACTGAACAGTTGCATATAAATGTTGTCCTACAGGAATGCTAGAACCATAAGTAAATATTGAGCTGTAGTTAATAATGTACATGCTTAAGTACTAGGGGAAGTGTACTGAGATCTGCAGCTCACTTTGAAATGCATCAAAAACTAACTCAGACTGCTGGAGAAATAGAAGGGTGGATAATTGGATTAATATTCGATAAAGCAACTAGAGTAAAATGCTGTGATAAAATCTATGTAGCAGACACACGGGTGTTTGTAAAATTCTTTCAACTTCCTTATGTGTTTGAAAGTTTCGTAGTAAAATGATCAGAAAAAATAAATAAACAAACAGAAAGTCGTTTAAAGTTCCATGAGGCTAAAAGAATGCTCTCTGCTCTGGAGCAGGCTAGATAGTCTCCTGCTTGGTTCCTAGCTTCTGCAGCTCCTCGGGTCCCCTGTTGAGTCCCACAGTCTGTGCCTGGCTCCCTGTGCCAGAAGGTAGCTTCCTCCTTGTAGAGGCCCGAATACCATTTCCAGATGACTCGTGATCTCTGCCCACACAGGACCTACAGTTCCTTTTTATCATTTGGGTCTCTATCTGTTAAGAGGGTTTCCTTCCTCAAATACAGGAAAGGCTTGGCTTTCAGATCCCCTTCAGTGCCAAATCCAGCCGCCCTGCCCCGCGGGGAAGAAATGCCCCTTCAACACCTCTGCTGGCTCCAGAGGGTGCCTAGTTAACAATTTAGCCCATATTACCGTGTGGCTGGAAAACATCTGGCCGGCTGCCTAATTACACTGTGGAGAGCAGGGCTGAAACAGAAAAAGTCCAGGAGAAGGGCTCAGAAGTGCATCAAGAAGAAAGACAAACGATCAGAAATGATGCAAAGTGGCAGAGAGTGAGAGAGAGAGAGAGAGAGAGAGAGAGAGAGAGAGAGAGCGATACCATCAAAGCTTCTTCACTTTCAGTGGACCCTGAAACAAAAAGATACCATTTTTGATCTGGTAAGTTATAAAACTAAAACAATTATTTATATGATAATATTTAATGCTGGCCAGGAAGTGATGATAGGAAACTTTACATATTTCTATTAAAATGTTTTTGGGAAAATACTGTAGTTTAACAAGATGTTTACAGGATCACGTTTTACATCAGTAAGTTTCTCGTATGTTTTAAGGATGTTTCTATTCCAAGGGCAAATATTGAAGATGTTTTCAAAGATCTACATACAGAAATGTTTAGTAAAATATTTTATAATAATAGAAAAGTGGGATATTGGCTATCAGGATATAAATTACATTATAATTTAACAATGTGATACAAACATTATGCAAATATTTTTCAGGATACTTTTAGGGGAGAAAAATCAAGTTAGAGAACATTATATACATGATTTCCATTACATGCTACTAGACTATGAGAGATTATTTGTTTTCTTTTTCGTAGTTTTCAGTATTTCTTAAATTTTCTGCAATGCATACATAATGTGTTTTACATTAGGAATTTTTTTTTTTACCAAGAACATGTATTGGTACATTGTATACATAATGATCATAATCGACATGGTTATTTTGTACCTGTACATGATACATCTTGGAAAATTTTTTTTAAATGCAGCAATTTGGAAATGGGATGTTATGGCTTGTGTCTAGATGTCTCCTCAAAGCCTCACGTGGTCATAGGTGGGGCTGGATCTAGAGTGTGTGATTACTGAATTAGTCTACTGATTGGTTTGGCACATTTCTGCTGAGATCAAGGATATAACACTACGATTAAGGGTATTAGGATTAAGGGTGGGAGTGCTACCCACCCTAAAGCCAGGTAGTCTGGATAAAATATAAAGGACAGAAAGATGCTTGTTTCCTGGTCTCTCTTGCTCCCTTGCTTACCTTGCTGCCTTCTGCCTGTCTGTCCGGCTACCTTGCCTTGGATTCAGCTGATTGTGGACTGAAACGTCTATGAACTGTAAGCCAAATAAACCATTTCCCTTTAACTTTGGGTGTCAGGTATTTTGTCTCAGCAACGAGAGAAAAGTAACTAAGACATGAGATGTGAAGGCAATTTACGTCAGGAAGTTGATAAGACAAAAATTTAAATGGCAGCAGAATGGTCAAAAAGAGAACACCTCTCCTCTTCTACACCTTAGTGGTTTTTCTGATGGGGATGAGTTGCCACACAAACATTATGTTGGGATCTGAATGTGCCAACCGCAAAAATTTTCTGGAACCCAACAATACTTTGCAAGGCTTGCGAAATACCAGATTGGCCAGTTTGCCACTTGTCCTGGATATTTAGTGAGTTTGCAAAATTTATGACCACCCTGGTTTTCGTCAGTTGCACTGAATTTACTTCTGTCCTGCTTATTTTCCCTAAAGAGTGCTCCTTCTTATTCCAGAAGCCTTGGTTTTGCCAAGCTTTAATGTTTCTTGCAGGGTTTCTAAACCAAGCCTGTATTTTCTGATTTTCTACTCTGCACCTGAGTGAAAATAATTTTGCTTCATTTTAATCTTGTTTATAATTTCTTAGTGTACAGTATAAGGATTGGATGTATTTAAACATTCTTCTCTTTATTCTTTTCATGGTACTGAGAACTGAACCCAGGGCCCTTACTGGGCTGCATCCTCAGCCTTTTTGTATTTTTTATTTTGAGACGGTCTTGCTAAGTTGAGCTTGAACTTTGTCCTCTTGCCCCAGCTTCCCAGAGTGCTGGAAATACAGGAGTGTACCACCATGCCTGGCTTCTTTAAATTTTTTTGCAAAACCTTTCGTGATAATGTGGAGATGACTCAAGCCCCAGTAGAATGATATTGATAGAAATACTACATGAGTAGGTAAAAGGAACCAAAACATCTGACAGGGGCAGAGCTCAGTCTGCATCAGCCTGGAGTAAATGTATCATGAAACTTTCTAAGAGCGTAATTGCAAGACAAGACATAGACCATGCAAAGTGGCAAAGGTTGCTGCTACCGCTTTCTTGCAACATAGATAGTGTTAGTGGCAAATTTCCACCATCCACGGGGAAAGGGAAAGGTCACTGGAAGAGAAGAAAGGAGTAGGGGGCTCAGACTACTACTTATGGACCTCCTACTGTTGGCCATTGTGGTGGACAATTTACAAACATTATCATTTTCTAATCCTCTGAACAGCCCTGTGAGATATAACACAGAAACCCATCTCACACCAGTGTAAACATAAAGGAGACGTATTGGTTTAGTTTTCTGGCAAGAACCACTTGACCAGAGGCTCCTATGAAAATGTCATGAATCTCTGGCAGCAACAGAATCTCCAGTTCTATAGGTCTTTCCTACAATGTAACTTGGACATTCTTCCCATTGAAAGTTTAGGGCTCGTGTTCGCTGTTCGTGACTTTGGAGGGACTTACAAATATGGTGGATGTGAGCCCACACATTTTGTGAAGCTAAGTCATAAAGAATGATGTAGGATCTGCCTGAATCTCTCAGGACACTCACTCCGGGGACCCAGCCACCATGCTTCGAGAAAGCTCAAGCCACACAAAGAAGAGGGTATAGCATCAACCATCAGACACACGAACAAGGAAGATTTACGGTGATGCCAGCCTCAGCCATCATCTAGCTGCAGGCACGTGTGTAAGCATGGACAAGGGTGTCCAGCTGAGCTGAGCCAACCACACCACTGTGCGGACAAGGCCGAGGTGATCCGTCCCAGGAATAGAGAACTAGAACAAACTCCATCTCTTAGTTTGTCCTCTCTTTATTGCTGAACTCACTCTGTCCTGGGAGATAGTGCGGACATTGTCTACACCCAAGCCTCATATCAGTCCCTCCAGTAAATCCACGAAGAAGATTTTTCTTCTAATGCCTAGATAAAATCTCAGATAAA
>PVJO010024371.1:0-24309 GCA_004026905.1 Hystrix cristata | reverse complement strand
CAACACAGAAAACAAGAGGTTTATTTCAGCTCATGGTTTCAATCTATGGCTAGTTGGTTCCAAAGCAGAAACAGGACATAAGAGAGGCATGACAGAGGAAAAAGTGTTCAACACATGGCAGTCAAGAAGCAGAGAGAGAAGGAAGGTCCCTAGAACAAGAATATACTCTGTCTGTTCATATACTCAAGAACCCACTTCCAACCAGGCACCAACTCCAAAGAGCACATACAGCTCACCAATGGATGAATCTACTAATGAGAATAGCACTCCCATGATCTGATCTCCATGCACACACATGAGAATTTTGAGGACATTTTGGATTTAAACAATAAGTTTTCTTCCTTCATATTACTTGATCGAGAAATTCTCATAACTGAAGTAATATAAGGCATGTGTTTTGTTGATATGTTCCTTCATTGTGCTTCATATGTGTAACATAGAATTTGGTGAGTTTTAAGTATCATATGACTCATTATTCTTAAGAGGCATTCAATTAAAGCAATTAGTTAATTTATTTTCCCATTAATTTATTTAGTCGTTCAGTGACTATTCAGTGTTGTTGGCCTGGGAAGTGTTGTTAATCTAGAAAGGGTTCAGAGAATACAACCAGACTAAATTACTTCTTTCTTGTACATCTCAAGAATATTGCTTGCTGGAATATAACAATTTAGGGAAGAGAAGAAGGAGGGAAGCATGTTCTTAGGACCCAGCAGGGAACTGAAGCAAGAGTTGAAGCCCACGAGGAAAGCAAAAGGAGAGACCAGCTGAGAAGAACAGACAGTGCTTTTTCCCAAAGCTCCTGCTTGCAGCTCCCGCTGGTGGATCCCACTGGCGGCTCCCATCTCGCAGCCTCAGCTTGCAGCCCCCCAGGTCACAGGTCTGGGCTTCACGGCCTCGAGTCACAGCACGGCTCAGCTCATGGCAGCAGCTTGCGGCTGGGGTCACGACAGCAGCACACAGCCCTGCACGCTCCCGCCACAGCCCTGACGGCCCCAACTCAGGGCCGCAGCTCTCAGCGCCAGTGACGCAATTTGAGCCTGCAGATGCACGGTGACTCCTGGAGACCCCAGAGACCTCCACGGAAAGACACACACAAGGAGTGGAGCGGTGGACACTGAAGACTGCAGCGGCTGGTGACTTACCTGAGTCATCTGATCTCAGAAGGCCCCCAGGAGAAGGTGGCCATCAGCTGATCGCCATTTTGGAAAGGGGCGGAGCTCAGAACTCAGAAAAGCTGCTAGCGGCCTTTGGTGCTGGGGCAAGGTGGGGCAAGGCGGGGCAACGCAGAGCAGAGTTCAAACTCAAACTGGAAGAAGGGAAAGGAGCCAAGTTCAAACTGGCAGGGAACTGAGTCCAAGCCAGTGAGAGACACACAGTGTGTCTCCAGCTGAATGAATTGGATTTCAACCCCACAGCCAGTGATCAGGCTGAACTTCAAAAGAACGGGTGAAGCCTTGGTATTGAACCAAGCTGGGAACACTCTCTGCCCTGCCAAAATCTACTGCTGGGATGAATCAACAAGGACCTGGGTCTGTCACTCTGTCTACCACTGATAGTAGAGACACACCTGGAAGTGGACATTTTGTTTTATTTTATTTTTTTTATTGTGTTGTATTTTTAAATATTTTTTTCCCTCTCTGCTCTTCTTTTTCTTGTTTTTTTTTTCCTTTCTTTCTTATTTTTTATAGGAAAGTGACTTTCTAGTTTTTTACTGTTTTTTTTTTTATTTTTTGTTCTGTCCTTGTTTTACTTCTTCCTTCTCTCCTTTCCTTCTGTTTCCGTTACCAGTTCCCCAAAGTTTGCATAATTTCCCCCTGGCTTCCAACCTTGCTTCTCAGCTCTTTCTCTTCTTCTATTTCTCTATCCTTTCCTCCTAATCTCTTTTGAGTTTTTCCACTGAGAGTAAAAATCACCGTATTGAGGGCATATTTACTGCAAACAAGTTTCTGGTTTATTGGGGATACTGTTATATAACCACAAACCTAGTTCATACGATATAAGGTGGCAGATCAATAGCTACTACAGTTTGTTATTTTCTAGACTGTGTCTGATGCTATTATTGTTGCTGATTGTACTACCTTAGCCAAGGTGACAGAATTGTTCTACTCAGTTCTACCTTGCATGCCAAGACTAAGATTGGCAGAGGGTCACAAATAACACTATAGGCCACGGTCAAAGAACTAAGAGCTGGCCAAATAGACAGCAACTTTTCAGCCCCAACAAATTGAAGAGGTAAGATTTAGCAACAGACTCATAATACAAAAACCAGCTACACCTGTCAAAACAAAAAAAGCTACCTGCCACAGGCAATTCATAAGCATCAACCCAGGAACTAAACGAAAGAAGAAAAACTAGAAAATGAGAAGACACACAAATAAGATGCAACCCCAAACCTCCAGCTCACCAAAAGCAAACCCAGGGGGTAATGAACTGGAACAATCTGAAAGCTTCCCACCCAGACTCTGGGAAGCAGTAACAGCAGAAGTAACAAAGCAGGTGAGTGAGGCTCTAGAAAACATCAAAACAGAAATCATTTCCAGAATGAAAGAAATGATCAGTGACTCTAGAGCAGATACCAATAAAAAAATAGAAGAGTTTAGAAAAATGATGGAAACCATAAATGCCCAACACAGGAAAGAAATGGAATTTATGAAACAGATTCGAACAGATGTCCAAGAGATTAAACATAACATTGAAAGTATCAGCAGTAGGATGAAACAATGTGAAGAGAGAATCTCAGATATGGAAGACAAGATTGTGATTAATGATCGAGAAAAGAAAGAGTTCTTCAAAATGGTAAGGGACCATGAAAAATCAATACAACAGCTGCTGGATGACACGAAGAAAAATAACATAAGATTGATCGGAGTCAATGAAAGAGCAGGAGATAGCACAAATCACATAAGAAACCTCTTCACAGAAATAATGGCAGAAAACTTCCCAAGTATGGAAAAAGAACTGGACAGACAGATAAGTGAGGTGTTCAGAACTCCAATTAGCCATGATCAACAAAAATCTACCCCAAGGCATATAATAGCCAAATTTCCAGAAATTCAACACAAGAACAGAATATTGAAAGCTGTTAGAGAAAAGAAGCAAATAACCTATCAAGGAAAGCCCATCAGAATCACAGCAGACTTCTCAACACAAACCCTCAAGCTAAGGAGAGCATGGAGTGAAGTATTTCAAGCCCTGAAAGACAACAACTTCCAGCCCATATTGATGTACCCTGCCAAACTGTTTTTCAAAATTGATGGAGAAGTAAGATACTTCCATGACAAAGAACACCTGAAGAGATTCATGACCACCAAAACAACACTCCAAAATATTCTGAAGGACATTCTGGAAAGAGAAAATGAGGACTACAACTCCAGGAATCGCAACAGAATAAATCCTTCAGGCAAGGCAAGTAATTAAACAGAAGGGAAAACTAGGAAGCCAAGAACAGGTAAATAATATGAGAAAAATAAATCAACATATGTCAGTCATAACTATCAATGTAAATGGTCTCAACTCGCCAATTAAAAGAAGCAGATTGGCAGAATGGGTCAAGAAGCAAGACCCAGCAATCTGCTGCATACAAGAAACACATTTAATTCAAAAAGAAATTCATAGACTGAAAGTCAAAGGATGGAAAACAGTATTTCATGCAACAGGAACCCAGAAAAAAGCAGGGGTAGCCATTCTATTTGCAGACAGAGTGGATTTCAAGCCAAGACTCAGTAAGAAAGACAAAGAAGGTCACTACATCCTTGTAAAAGAAACAACCCAAGAAGAAGAGATGACAATCATAAATATATATACACCTAATACCAGCACGCCTAATCACATACAGCAAATATTGACGGACATGAAAAACCAAATAATCACCAATACAATTGTAATGGGGGACTTCAATACCCCACTGTCACAAATAGACAGATCAACTAGACAAAAAATCAACAGGGAAATATCAGAACTAAACCAAACTCTTGAACAAATGGACCTAGTAGACGTATACAGAGTATTCCACCCTACAACATCAGAATACACATTCTTCTCAGCTGCACATGGGACTGTCTCCAAAATAGACCACATACTAGCTCATAGAACATACTTAAGTAAATGCAAAGGAATTGAAATTATCCCATGCATACAGACCACAGTGCATTGAAACTGGAAATAAACAGCAAAAGGAACCACAAAAATTCCATAAACACATGGAAATGAAATAGTACACTCTTGAACAATGAGTGGGTCAGAGAAGAAATTAGACAGTTTCTGCAACTGAATGATAACACCAATACAACCTACCGAAATTTGTGGGACACAATGAAAGCAGTTCTACGAGGGAAATTTATAGCATTGAAGCCCATATCAGAAAAACAGAATGAGCTCAAATAAACAACCTAATGTTGAACCTCAAGCTTCTAGAAAAAGAAGAGCAACTCAAGCCTAAAGACCATACAAGGGAGAATATTACAAAGATTAGAGCTGAAATTAATGCAATTGAAACTAACAAAACAATACAAAGAATCAATGAATCAAAGATTTGGTTCTCTGAAAAATTAAATAAAATTGACAAACCCTTAGGCTAACCTTATTAAAAAAAGGAAAGAAAAGACTCAAATTCAATTTGGAGTCTTTTAGGAACGAAAAGTGTGAAATCACAACAGATCCGGCAGAAATCCAAAAGATCACCAATACCTATTTTGAGAACCTGTATTCTAATAAGATCAAAAATACAGAAGAAATAGACAGATTCCTAGATACATATGAATTACCAAAACTGGATCAAGAAGATATAAAAACTCTAAATAACCTAATATCAGCCACTGAAATTGAAGATGTAATTAAAAACTTACCAACAACAAAAAGCCCAGGTCCTGATGGATTCACTGCAGAATTCTACAAGAAATTTAGAGATGATTTAATGCCACTAATTCTCAAACTCTTTAACGAAACTGAAACAGAAGAAATACTCCCAAATTCATTCATTTGGTATCAAGGTAATGCTTGGATGTAAGCATTACCTTGATACCAAAGCCAGAGAAGGATCCAACAAAAAAAGAGAACTACAGGCCAATCTCATTAATGAACATAGATGCAAAAAACCTCAATAAAATACTGGCAAACAGAATGCAGCAAGTTACCAAGAAGATTATACACTATGACCAAGTAGGATTCATCCCAGGGATGCAGGGATGGTTCGACATACGCAAATCAATAAATGTGATACACCATATTAACAGATCCAAGGACAAAAACCATATGATCATCTCAATAGATGCAGAAAAGGCATTTGACAATGTCCAACACCCATTCATGATAAAAGCCCTGCAGAAAATTGGAACAGACGGTCTTTATCTCAACCTGATTAAAGCCATCTATAACAAGCCAAAATGCGGAACAAGAGAAGGATGTCCGCTCTCACCACTCCTATTTAATATAGCTCTGGAAACATTAGCCAGAGCAATTAGACAAGAGAAAGAAATAAAAGGAATAAGGATAGGAAAAGAAGAAGTTAAATTATCATTATTTGCAGATGACATGATACTCTACATAGAAGACCCCAAAAACTCCACCAAAAGACTCCTAGATTTAATAACCAAATTCAGCAACGTAGCTGGATACAAAGTCAACACTCAGAAGTCAATAGCATTCCTGTACACAAACAACAGACTCACTGAGAGAGAAATTAGGGAAACAACACCTTTCACAATAGCATCCAAAAAAATGAAGTACCTAGGAATCAATCTGATGAAGGAAGTAAAAGATCTATACAATGAAAACTACAGTACTTTGAAAAAGGAGATTGAAGAAGATATCAGAAAATGGAGAGATATCCCTTGCTCCTGGGTAGGAAGAACCAATATAGTGAAAATGGCCATACTCCCAAAACTGCTATACAGATTTAATGCAATCCCGATTAAATTACCCATAGCATACCTCACAGAATTAGAGAAGACAACCCTAAAATTCATTTGGAACCAAAAGAAACCTAGAATAGCAAAAGCAGTTCTGTGCAACAAAAGCAAAGCAGGGGCCATCACAATCCCTGACCTAAAACTATACTACAAAGCTGCTGTAATAAAAACAGCATGGTACTTGCACAAAAACAGACCCCAGGACCAATGGAACAGATTAGAAGATGAAGAAACAGGTCCAAAAACTCTCAGTCACCTTACCTTTGACAAAGGGGCCAAACAACCTCACTGGAAGAAAGACAGTCTCTTTAACAAATGGTGCTGGACAAACTGGCTTTCCACATGCCAAAGGTTAAAACTAGAACTGTATCTTTCCCCATGCACTAAGCTAAAATCAAAGTGGATCAAAGATCTAAATATTAAAACAGAAACACTAAATCTATTGGAAGATAGAATAGGTCGAACTCTTGAAGACATAGGTCTAGGCAAAGACTTTATGAACAAATCCCCAGTTGCCCAGGAAATATCACAAAGAATCAACAACTAGGATCTGATCTTGTTAAAAAGCTTTTGCACAGCAAAAGAAACTACCAACAAAATGAAGAGACAACCCACAGAGTGGGAAAAAAATTTTGCCAACTATTCCTCTGACAAAGGACTAACATCTCGAATATATAAAGAACTCAAAAAAATCAGACCCCCCCCAAATTTAAAGACCCAATCCAAAAGTGGGCAGCAGAAATGAACAGACACTTCTCAGATGAAGAAGTAGAAACAGCAGATAGACATATGAAAAAATGTTCAGCATCACTGGTCATTCGAGAGATGCAAATCAAAACAACCCTGAGATTCCACCTCACTCCACAACGAATGGCTATTATCAACAAATCACCCAATAACAAATGCTGGAGGGGCTGTGGAGAAAAAGGAACCCTTCTCCATTGTTGGTGGGAATGTAGACTGGTACAACCACTATGGAAATCAGTGTGGAGATTCCTCAGGGAACTAGGACTAGAGATTCCATTTGACCCAGCTATTCCACTTCTTGGTATCTTCCCAAAAGAATTAAAATCATTATACCGCAGGGATATATGCACACCCATGTTTACAGCAGCACAGTTTGTAATAGCTAAATCGTGGAAGTAGCCCAAATGCCCAGCAACAGCAGAATGGATTAAGAAAATGTGGTATTTTTATACAATGGAGTACTAGTCTGCCATGAAGAATGATAAGCTTGAGATATTCCTAGGTAAATGGATGCATCTTGAGACCGTACTCCTAAGTGAAATAAATCGGACACACATGTTTAAATACCTCATAGTTTCTCTGGTGTGAGAAACTGAAGTGTAAATAAAGACTAAAATGTATTATATTGGGAAAGGGAAGAAAATGTCCAAATGGGAAAGGGAACAAGGGAGGGGGAAAGGAACAGAGGGACAAGAGAAATAAGAAATGGAAGAAAAAAATGGAAACAAATCTTTTGTAAATAGGGAGGGAGGAGGGGGTGAGGGGAGGTGAATGGGAAAAAAAGAAGCAACAAGGTATATCATGTACAGGTACAAATCCCCTATGATGAATGTTATCAATATGTATATTGAAAATGTAGCATTAAAATAAAGTTTTAAAAAAAAAGAATATTGTTTGCTTTACCCTCCTCATTATCTTTTACCTTCAAATATACCTTAAAATATAGAATTCATAAATAATTTATTTGAGTTTATATTACCTCAAAATGAAATGTATAATTTCATATTTAAAAATTAATGTAATCTGGCTAGACTACACTGACATGCTGATGTACAGTTATTTATTCACTTGGAGGCAAAAGGAAAAAAGTATACACTCTGAAAAGTATTTAAGCCTTCAATACTTTTTAGTGTCTGAACCATTTCAATTTGTCTAGATTTTTTTTAAAAATCCTTTTATCATGAGTCCACTAATTGTTTAAGGTATTTTCCAATGACATTGTGATTAAAATAATGTACAGAATGAATACAGGTGGTAACAAGAAAGAGACAATGATATAACACATCTTGCAGAACTTGCTGCTCCCAGTTATGCTATGAGAAGTGGAAAGCTCCTCCATGGGCAGTTAAAGCCTGACATCATTTTATGCAGAAGGTTATTTCTCAGAATCACTGCACGCTCTGCATATATTCAGAAATTCTTGCTGTTCTCAGCCTGAGAGTCTGAAAGAATTTATAAACAGGATCAGATGAGGTCTGAATGGATAGTTATACATGTAGGGATAAAAGCCTGATGAGAACAAGCTGAAGAGAAAATGGTGGAAGAGAAATTGGAAGCTGGGCTTACAAATACTGTTAAGATAACTGTGTTTTTTAAGAGAGAAACAGAGCAGTAGCTGGTGAAGTCGGCTAAAAAACAATTTTTTAAACTATGAGAGAGATACTAGCAATTTTCCAATAAGAAGAATGATGATATGGGAGAGGTGAAGGAGAATTGCTAGAGTGATTCACACATTAAATGAACCTTATATCCCTGAAATAAATCTTACTTTGGATAATTGGGAGTGTTATGGTAGTTTTAAATATTTGCCATATTCATGTAAATACACCTTGTTAGAAGTATTTTTATATCTGTAAGTGAGATCTGCCTGTAATGTTTCTTTTTTAGAGTGTCTCTGTCAGATTGTCACATAATGTTTGTGTTGGCTTTATGAATAAGTCACAGTGTTTCCTCTTTTTCTATTTTCTGGTAAAGTTTGCATTAAATCACCTAATTGTTCCCCAAACATTCAATAGAATTCACTGGTAAAACTCCTTGGGCCTGGACTATTCTCTGTGGAAAGATTTTCTTTTTCTATGTGATTTTAACTGAATAGTTGAGAGACTTCTCTGGTATTTTATTTCTTCTTAGGTCCATTTTCATGGAAACTTGACTATTTCATTTAAATTTTTAAATTTATTGGGGTAAAGTTATTTGTAACATCTTAATTTCCATATACATATCACTATGGTTATTTTAACCATATGAATATATTTATCAAGCAGATTTTCTTCATAATATCATCATAATAAATTACAAAAAGTAGAATTACTAGGACCAAGAGTGTGAAAGGTTTCATACATTTTTACTAAGTAACTCTCCATGAAGTTTAATACTACTAGTGATATGGAACAATGATAATGTCTTGTAGCTTGTGCCTTATACGGCACTTAAACATATATCTTTTTATCCATTTTTTGTCAATTTAATGCACTGAAAACAGTATCTTACTTAATTTTGTTAGTGTTTTAAAGGTTATTTGGAAGGCTAAGCAATTTCTTTTTGCAGATTTTTACTGTTCAGATTTTGTTATGATAAATTGATTGACACACCTTGTAGATCGCATCATATTAACAGGCAAAATCTACAAATAGGAAAAAAGCCAAGTTTTTTCAGTGTGATCACTAACCAAATTACTGTGCAATATTCTTTCTTATTTAAAATACTACAAACTGTACATTTTAAATGACGGGCGAATCCTACAAAATTGTGCAGCTTATTATTTTACATAACTTTATCAGTTCTATTTATAGAAATCATGTGAGTTAATATAATTTTGATACCAAATTGCTTCTTTAAAGAAAAATTGCCTACTCTAAAATTAAAAAAATGAAGACATGACAGATGTGCTCAATTCAGCAGATTTTAGACGTCTAAGTTGCAGCTGAAAACATTTTTATAAATTGACACATATGTCGACAGATACATCATTATCAACATTTGGTTGATATTGGAGTTGAATAATGTTAATAACCTGTATATTTATTTAAAAACACTCTAGTTTCTTCCTAATTACTTTACATCAATTTTTGAAACTACTAATTTTAAAAACAATTCCTTTTCTAAATAATTCCTTTAATAGGTACTAGAACATTATGAAGTTAGAACCCAGTGGAATGTGTGTGTATGAAACTCTTGGAAATGTGCCGCTTAATTATGAAGCTGCTGTCACAGGGATCCTTATCATGTATTCTTGAGGAAAACAAGTAAACATTATGAGGGTAAGTAGAAAAATGTATCATTGAGTTGTATCATTTTTAAGTGTGTGCGATCCAAATTAAGGCGTATGTGTTATTGAATATGGGCCGATAAACTTCAAGTAGAATTTCTTAGCACTATCGTTTCCTTCTTTAATAATTTTTATTTTCTGAGTCTCTGTCTTCACCCTGCCCCCAAACAGTACTGGGGATTGAAACTGCAATGAACTACCTCCCCCACCCTTTTTTATTTTTTATTTTGAGAAAAGATCTTGCTAAGCCGCTAAGTTGCCCAGGCCAGGCTTGAACTTGTGATCCTCCTGCCTCAGCTTCTGAGTACGGGCATTACTTCTGAGTACAGGATGGCATGGGCCATCACGCTGGCCATTTCCTAGTCTTCACTGTAAGATTTCTTTTTCTATTATTCAATTCCAATTTTTGAAAATCTCGTAGTTTGTTATCGCTTTGTGAAGCAGCCTAGGATGGTGGTTACAAACTTAGCCCCACAATCAGAATACCTCTGTATTCAACAAGATTTCATCAATTGTTAGTTCTAAGAAATGGAAAGTCTATACAAATCCACATTTTCTTGTTTTGTAACATAAAGGTTATTTCCCACCTCACAATATTGTAGTGAAGATTAAAAGATCATAAATGTGCAAAATACGTCTCTTTTTTCATAAACTGACATCCTACATAGTGACTTAAACCATAAGCCCAAGACATTTCATCTGGTTTTCCTCCTTCTAATGTAAAACTTCTGTATCTACACTCGTCTCCCCAGTTCGCCCACTAATAAATCCTCATCATCACCCTCCTGCCCTGTTTGCATCAATAATTCCAAATCTATCTCTACTTTTCTGCTCCTCCAACTCACTCTCAAGGACAGTGACATTTCCAAACATGGAACAAAGTACGTCAGAAACTCAGTGTCGAAACACCTGGCCAGGTTTCCCCATTACTTCCAGAATAAAATTCAAACTCCTTGGCAAGGCTCCCAAAGCTGTCTGCTGTCTGTCTGGCTTTTGGTTCCATTCCAGCTTCAGAGATTATTTTCCTCCATTCTGTCTTCCAAATGCTTTTCATCCATCACACCTGTCTGCTGGTTCCAAAACTTACTCAGCTGTTCTACAGTTCCGCAGCTCTTCTCAAGTTTATCTCTTTTTTTTTAATCACTCAGTCCCAGCAACAATTTCTCTGTGATTTATTTCCCCATTTTATTCCTTTTCCCATCCCTGCCCATCTTGTCTATGTTCTCACTGTAGCCTGTACAAACATACACTTGTATGACAGCATCTGGTGTCCTTGTGTGTGTATTCCATACTATTGTTCTCTATGGGTTGTATCCTTAGCATCAAACAAAAAAATAATAAGCACAAAACAAATGTTCACTGAATAAATGAATAGATGAAAATTCAATGGCACTCTAAACCCGATTTCACTATGGTGGTTTGTTAAAAGATTAACAGAAAATTATATGTATTTCCCTACCAGCTACTCCAAGATATTTACAGATATGTGCCTTCAATTTTTTTAAAATATTTTGTAAGTGAATCTAGCATATGGCCTCTAGTGGCTTCTTCATTCTACAGTTATTTTATAAAGTAGAGAAAACCTGGAGGGACAACGACTGTTGAAATATCAAATTGACTCTTCTTATTCTTTGTTTTTTATACTCATGTATATATATGGTTTAAAATCATCCATTATTCTTTGGAGTGTATAAATATCAGCACTCTGAACAGCATCTTTACAGGTAAAGCAACATGAATACAATCTTACTGGAAGATTGGCAAAGAAATCAACCCAAAAATCATGTAGTAGATTCATCATTCTTAACAAAGGGTTGGATGGTCATATTTTGATATCATCTGAAGTCTGACTTTTAAAAAAATTTATTATCCTGAAGAAAACTATTATAAATTTTCCTGCTGTTCTAAAATGCTATGGTTACTAAATCAGTGTGGAAAAAGCTCTCTCAAAGGCAATTCCAGAAGGTAATTATGTTAAGTGAAATATGCCAGGCACAGAAGGATAAGTTGTGCATGATCTCACTCATATATAGAATATAAAAAAGTGGACCTCATAGAAGGTGAGAGTAGAATGGTGATTATCAGAAGCTGGGGAAGAGTGGGAAGGAGAGTAGGAAAATGTTGACCAATAGTGTCTAAGTTGCTTTCTTGTTGCTAGGACAAAATACCCAGAACCCACAATTTAAGGGAGGATAGGTTTATTTTAGCTGAGTTTGTGGAGGTTTCAGTCCATAGTCAATGTTCCAAGGCAAGGCAACGTGGCAGAGATGCATGGCAGAGGAGAAAAAGATTATGGCATGGAATGACAGGCAGAAGTTGCCAAGCAGCAAGCCTCCCTTTACCTTTTATTTCATTCAGGCTACAAGCTTATTGGATGGTGTCACCCACACCCAA
This sequence comes from Hystrix cristata, assembly GCA_004026905.1. Lineage (NCBI taxonomy): Eukaryota > Metazoa > Chordata > Mammalia > Rodentia > Hystricidae > Hystrix > Hystrix cristata. The sequence continues at coordinate 11,994 of PVJO010024371.1, read as the reverse complement.
GGTGGGCCTTCCCATTATCCACACCCAAAACTGTGCTTAACCAATCAGTGGACTGATTTAGTTATCACACATAATCACACACCATAAATCTGCCACTTATGAGTACATGAGGCTTTAGGGGGACATCTAGATACAAACCATAACAAATGGGCACTAAGTTACAGTTAAATAAGAGCACAAAGTTGTAATGTGCTCTTATTTAATGTGCTCAAAGTTGTAAGTTGCACAATAGGTGACTATGGATATAATGTACTGTATACAGTGGTACTTTGGTTCATGAACTTAATTCATTCCATAATTCTAGTCACAAACTGAATTGGATGAAAATCAACTCAAATCTCCCCATAAGGCCAATATTGAACCTAACCACTGAATTTGATTCAGGTCTCATCCAATTTGGTTTGCAACAAGAATTGTGGAAAGAATGAAGTTCATGAATGAGGTACCACTATATTTCAGAAAGCTAGGATTCTGAATGTTTTTACTATAAAGAAACAATAATATGTTTAACCTGATTTAAACGTTACACAAAACATCTGTGATGATTAAACTTGACTGTCAACTTGATTGGCTTGAGAGCTGCCTAGGGGATTAGTAAAACATATTTCTGGATGTGTCTGAGTAGAACTGGAGGTGTGACCTTGGGGACCATATCTGGTTCCAAGTCCCATCCTCTCTGGGCCTCTTCTGTGCTCCACTTCCTGGTCACCATAATGTGAGCAGCTTTGCTCCACCATGCTTTTTTGCCATATTCTTGCCATGGAGCCAGGTGACCATGGACTGAAACCTCTGAAACCATGAACCAAAATAAACCTCTCCTTCTTTAGGCTGCCATTGTCAGGTATTTTGTCTCAGCCACAGAAAAGTTGATCAATACAGTATATACATGTACTGAAACTTCACATAGTAACCCATGGCATACACAATTTTTATGATTTATGTGTTAGTTAAAAATCAGATTTAATTCCAAAATATTCTGAAACAAAAAACCTAATCCATTTTGCATTGATATTTCTGAGCCATTTTTGAGAAACAGCTGACCTGAATTTCACTGCTGAAATAGGTTCATGATACCCTAGAAGTATTTTTAAATCATAAAATAAAAATTGTCACTTATCATTTGGAAAAACCACATATAAGCTGCTATACTTAGAAACACAAGGGAGAATCCCAGGGGTGATGAATAAGCAAGGAGGATCCTGAAACATGATTTCAATGGCTGTTTCTTAAATATCTTTTGTGTGCCAGAAATGGAAACAGATGTGATCAAATAGTGCTGGCCCTCAAAGAGATAATACTGCAGAAAGGGAAGATCAATATTAAGCAGTCAATTGCAATAAAATGAGTATTCTGACAATGAAAATAGAGCACCTTGTGAGAATTGAAGTCCATACTTATATTGCATTTTGCATTCATATAGAAAAGAAACATTTTAAATGAGCATTTTGTAATGAGCACTGCTGTTTGCCTACATTGGAAACAAGCATAAAGTGTCTTGTGCAGTCCACATAGCTACATGTGGAAGTATATGGATGTGCACTTTGTCTAGAACTTCGTGAAAACTAACAAAGTATTAATTATCATGACTGAATTCACTTTTTGTAAGGGCAATCTATGTATTTTCCTTTTAGAACAAACATCAAACTGAGACTTATATACAATCTTCCAGGCCTTCTACCAAGAAGAAATAGAAAGGTGCTTTTGCAGTTAGGCCTAGAAGAGTGGTTTCATTCTGGTCTTGCCTTCATTTCTCTTCATTTGGAAAAACCTTTCTGGATGACTTTCTGTGTTCTACTGGAGCAGTGATGTCAAAACTTTTAGGGCTTTCGATGACAACAAATGGCCCACCGTAGCATGCGTGCCCTCGGTTCACCACCACTGCACTAAGAGCCTTTTCTTTTTTCTTTTTAGTATTTGTAGAATGTCCTTAGATTTCGTGATATGTTCAAATTTTACTCTATCACATATGCCTGGAATAAGCCCTATAAAATGGAGACAATTACATTTATTAAGGTGAAGTTAGTGCCCCTTTATTTTAGTGTAGTATTTCCTATTTGTAGTCTAAATTAAAATTAAATTCCCTACCGAGTAGAAGCATACATGCTAGATATTTTCTAGCTGTCTAAAACCATCAAATACTTTTTCTATTTCTGGCTATAGTCATTCAAAACTTTTTCATACACAGAAATTTAAATCCCAGCATTGTGTAGGTCAATTTTTCTTTAAAAAATGTTCATAGACACATTCTTTGGATATAAAAATTCTATAAGAAACTGAAAACACATATTCACAAAATAAAATATATTTGCTTAATCCAGTGTTTCCCAAACCGTGGCTCATATATATTCTTGGGTGTCTGCAACAATTATTTTTAGAAAAGATTTGTGCATTGTCAAATTTGAGAAACATTCATGTTATGCCTGTTTCAAAAGTGGAAAACTTTGAGAGGAATTGTCTTTTTCTGTCTCCAGTCTTTCTTTTTTCTCTGTTCGTGTATTTTTGAAAACAAAATGAAGGTTATAGACTCTCTCTTAGAAAAATGTAGAATTCACAAGATTTCTGGTGAGTTCTCAAACACTGGGGAAAAACACCCCAGATTAAGAACCACTGAGTTCAAGCTAAAGATCAATGGTTTCATTTAATACAAAGGATTTTGCATTTATTATGGGCCATGTGATTGAATATTTGTCTTCTTACCAAGACAAGGTATCTCTGAGAAATGTGTGATTCCATGATTTCTGCTAGCTATCCTCTGACAGTGCCTCCCATGTGGAGGAAGAGGGAGATATTATATGAAAAAAAAATGTGGAAACTACTGTGTACCACAGGCTACATTACCTTGAACCACACGGAATTGTGATCTTGTAGGCAATTTCACATGGTTCAAAGTAATAGCACATGATTGCATTAATAAAATTAATGCCTGCAGCTATTTTCTTCTCCCTTTACTTTTCTATCCATTATCTTGCTGAAAAGAATTCATTTTGAACTCATATTGTCACCGATAAATATATCAGCAATTATACTTAGTCAAAAACCAAGTGTTAAAGAAAATTAATCATTTGCTTTGAATAAATCAGACACTAAGACACCAACCATAATTGAACCTGACAGTGCCAAATCATGTCTGAGATAAAACACTGCAGGGTACATAATCAGACAGCTATTTGCAAGAGTTGTGGGAAGGGCAGAGAACAAATGTGTTCTAGCATTTCTAGATGTCACGGGAGCACACAATAAAAGGCTTGAAGAGGTGCAGTAACAGCTTTTGCACACTGTACTGGTTATCGGTACTGAGAACATTTTAATTCATCTCTACCCTCCAAACACTACAGAGCACAATCATCTATCACATTTTAATACTGTATGCTAATAGATGTTATTCCTCTGTATTTGCTCTATTTGGGTCATAGTGCTTGTTAAATACAGTATCTGACCCATTTATCCCCAATATAAACAAAAAGCTTTTACCCCACGAACAAGGCCAATTTGTTCTATTTGAGGGATGGAGTATGTGACTAATAATGACAAGGTACTGCAATGTAAAGTTTATTCCCATTTCTTCAACCCTATGTCTATGTAGGAACAAAAGGTAATGAACAACTGAACTATGCACACCAGTTAGGCTTTTGGCACTAGCCTTCAAATACACACATGCATAGATGCATATAATTATACATATGACAGTATGAATATTTTTGTTCAAAGTACAAAAGAGAATATTTAATATTTTTCTTCATTGCCTGCTTTCAGCAAGTGTTTTACCATTTGTACCTTGTTTCCAGGACACTAAGTAAATGTACATGTAATTCACCAGTAACACAAATTTAGGCATTTAGTGCACAGAGTCAAAAATAAGATGTAATGTTACTGATAGTAGCTTAAAACAAGTACTTGGGTCTAAAAGTAGTAAAAAGGTATTTCTCAATTTCAGCTTCAGTCACAATGTAATAAATGTTTCTTTGGTTTTCTAGAATATAATTTCATATAATCCATATCCATAGAAGATATCGCTGATATCTTAATTTATAGCCACATACACTTAGGATGAGGCTAAGTCACAGAATGACAAAGATTAGACTTTGGGGATACTGGCAGTACTGTAGAAAAGGACACAAATGTATGGCTTTTCTTTTCTTTGACCCTGAAAGCATTAAATTAAAAAGTGTAACTGCAGCATTACCTTATGATGAATTCTCATAAATACAATCCTCTATTTAAAAAAAAATATTTTCCAGCTCTCATTCTACTAAAAGTATCTATTTCATGTTCAGACCCACCAGGCTTATCATCAGTGTTAAACATGCAATATCAGAACAAATATTTTATAGACAGGTACTGTGTAACCATGTGGATTAATTCATACTACGTGTTAATTTAAATTTTTCTAAAAGACCTAGTATTTAGCAGTAAACTGCACTAACTTACTTTCCCTAAGAATTATAAAAGTACATGGCTGTATTTTCATAAATACCCTGAGTATGTGAAGATAGTGACTTAAATTTTTTTTTCAAGGCTACCCTACCTAATCTTAGCTAAATCAATTGGGAAAGAGTGAAAAGTAAACAAATAAGGAATTATTTCTCCTCTTTGGCTTGTATTCCCTGACTTGAATGATTCAGAAGTGGGATTGCTTTTTGGACAACAGAAATAATTCAATAATGGAAAGTTGTAAAATTAGAAAACACTGAATTCAAACATACTGTCTTAAAACTTATAAAGTGAGTTTGTAAAATAAAACCCAAATGCCAGCCATTATCGTTGAAGGGAGATGAACATAAATGATACATTATGTCTGACATTCTGTGCCCTCAAAACTGTTAAGAAACCTTGTTCTTAAAACTAAGATTTTTTAATACCTGGAGATTTTAAATATTACCTCTTTACATTTATTAAATAGCTTAAAAGCATGACAAACTGGAACTTGGATTCTATTCATTTCTTAACAAATGGCCTGAATTTTAAAAAATGTACTTGGTGTTCACCAGCTCTAGCCAAGCCAATTAAAAAAAAAAAAAAAAAAGGTAGGACATAAAGCAGTGGGGGTGGCAAGTGACAAATTACAGCGTGGGTAGGAGAGTGGAGAATAGGAAAGCGCACTATATTCCTCATTGTCCCAAAACAAATGGAGACTTCTGCACACAGATGTCCTGCCATTGCTTATTGTTCACATTTCCTATGTCCCCTTTGTATTGATAATTCAGGTCCTGCTGCTAATCATTTCACTATAGAAAAGGCAAGGATGTATTTTGGTATTTATATGACTTAATTATATGAAATGTCACTTTTACAAAATGTCCATGTTTTGAATGTATGTTGCCCCCAAAACTCATGATGAAATTTAACTGCCATTTTAACGGTATTAAGACACAGGACCTCTAAGGTGATTACTGTTACTCGACCTTCAACAGTGGAACAGATGTAATTTTAAAAGGGCTCCCTTTGGGTTTTGCTGTGTGATGGTGGTATGAAGAAGGTTCTCAACAGAGGCCAGTACTTTGACCTTGGATTTCCCAGTCTCCAGAACAGAACCCTGAGCCAGTTTCTGGTCACTTAAAAACAATTCAGATTGTGGTATTGATATGATGGCACACAATGGGTGCAGTAAGCCGTATCCTCCAGTAAATTCTAAAAGTGCATTCTATTCCAGGTCACCACTATACAATGTCAATCCAGTTCTTTCAGTATGCATTTCTATTCAGTAGACAAGTTGTTTGTTAAGGTTTAGATCTATAACGTTCACGAAAAGCCTCATGTGTTCACAGGTTGGTGTTTAGAAGGTGCTTTAATTATGCAGGTGATAGAGCTAACTTGCCATTCAGATGAGGATCTGCTCTGAACAGGCAGGTCACTGGGGGTGTGTAAGATTCATTATATGGTTTTGAGAGTTGGCTCCAAATGTCTATGTTCTGATAACAGCCCTGCAGTGTGTGCCTGCTGCTACAGGGTCTGGCTAACCTTGCAAGAACAGCTTTACTATCAACAAGAATTCACTTAGATATGCACTCTGGTGACATTCCGGCTCCTAGCCAGATCCAGGGTGAATGCCCAAGTTAAAGTTGCACACGCACACTTAACAGGGAGTCTTCCTTTGTCAGAGCATAGATAAATACAGGCGCAGCACTCAGGTCCTCTCCTCTTTTTCCTGTCTTTCAGGCCCCTGAGGCTGCTGGATGTCCCCGTGCGCCGGTGGGGGCTGCTGCTTTCTTCTTTTGCGCCTTTACAAGGGCTGCTGGCCCCTCCCATGTGGCTGCTGCTTCTCTCAGCTGAAGTTAAGATCTCTGCTTGAACAAACTCCTGTGCTGTGGATTGCCAGTAATGAAAACAGTGGATTGGTGGTATGAATTCCTACCTTTTCTCTTACTTTATCATTATTAAATAACTTAATTGATCTTTATGAGTGCTGTCTTGTGTCCTTCCCTGTGAATCAAGCCCAAAGGCAGTAAGTCTGAGTACAGGCAACAGCAGGTTTTAACCCCTTGCTGTTACAGGGTGTGATCCGGCACCTCCGTTCTGCTTCCTGTCCCACACAGGGCGAACGGCTTTCCTGAACAGCAGGCCCTTCTGTGCTGCCATTTCTGCATTTGAGCCTTCCAACCATGGACTAAAATTTCTGAAACTATAAGCCAAAATATCTTTCCTTTAATTTGCGGGTATCATGTCCCAGTGAGGAGGAAAGTGACTAATTACTATGGCTCTATCTTTCTGTAAAAGGGAGTTATTCGCCTTAATAAAAAATTAGGCAGCAATTTTAATTCAACCAGATTTGCAATAGTAGACACGAAAAGGCAATTATTTATATGTAACCATGTGAAGACATGTCTTATCATAAGAAAACGATCAATATAAAGATTCTCTATTCAAAGCGAGAAACCACACGTAGAAATTTTAAGTAGTATTTACCTTTCTATCACCTAAGAGTTTAAGAATATGTGACCAAGGGCTGGGGATTTAGCTCAGTGATAAGAGTGCTTGCCTTGCAAGCACAAGGCCCTGAGTTTGATTCCCAGCACCACAAAAAAACAAAAACAAACAAAAAAAATTTTCTAAAAAAAAAGAATACGTGACCATGATTTTAAAGTGATAATTATGCAATTTTTCTTCAGTTGTTATCTTTTTTCTGTGTGCTGCCATAACAAGATTCATAGACTACACAGTTTATAAACAATAGAAACTTATTTCTTACGGTTCTCAAGGCCAGGAAATCTGACATGGAGATGCCAGCTTGTCTGGTGTTTGATGAGGGCTGCTCTTCTTCTTTCTGCATCTGTCAGAGGGGAGGAACACTGGAACTTCCACACAGTGGGAGGAGCCATGAGCAGAAGAGACCTTAGAAACTGGTTTCCTCCAGTCTTTTTATTATAAGACACTAACCCACTGATGAGAGAAGCTCTATGATATACAGTGGTGCCTCGGTTCACAAACTTAATTCTTTCCACTACTCTGGTTGCAAACCAAATTGGATGAGAATCGAATCAAATTCAATGGTTATGTTCAATGTTGACATCACAGGGAAATTTGATTTGGTTCTTGTCCAGTTAGGCTTACAACTAGCATTGTGCAAAGAATTAAGTTTGTGAACTGAGGTACCACTGTAATCACACCCCCAAAGGCCCACCTCTTAACACTGTCACAGTGGGGTTTCAAGTCTGAGCACACGGGTTTTGCACGGACACATTAAAACCCTAACAACTGGGTTCCTTAAACTCACAGGTCAATGCAGTTGACAACAGAGTACACCTCCAAGGTAAAATATGCCAGGTAAGATGCTAAAGATACAAATTTTGTAGGCTATGGTAATGTCTGCCTTAAAATATTTGCACGCTTGCAGTAAGTCCTGCAGTTAGCCACCCAAGTTAGCTGTTAACTATTAAATTCAAATCTGAAAACAAAGTCCTAAGGATGTTCGTTTTTAACAGAGGTCCAGGGGATTTCTAGAAACCTCAGTTTCCTATGCCCTGAACTAAGTACAGGCAGGAAGAAAGGAAAACTGGGTCTAAGTGGTAAAGGTACCAACTTAACTGAAAGCAGGTATTGAATGGTTAATTCAGTTCTGTATTTCTTTAGACATTAAATATCCACTGACAGATGGGCAGTACTTGAGTTAAAGAAATTAGGTTTTTGGGAGTTTTGTAGTGTTTTTAGATATAATTTCATTTAATTCTATCAACTAGGGGAAAGAACCCCAATACTATTGTTTACCATAAACTATGAAGGTAAATACTACAGAGAAGCAGCAAAAACATTTCAAGAAAGAATGAGGAACATGTGCACATGATAATGTGTCAAGGCTTCCCAAAGTAGAACTGCTCAACTTGCGTACTAAGGATCCCCCAGTTCTCTCAGTCCACAGGGAGGCAAAGTGGGACATTAACACAACCAGAGTCCACTGGCTGGTGATAAATGCTCTCCAGATTCCTTCAATGTACCAAACATTATTTTCTAAGTGTGTCATGGAATGCAAAATTAGGAAATACCAATTCAATTGAACATGCTAATCTAAGAAATAAGAAAGCTAGATTCAACTCCTTGTCATCTCAATACGTAAGTGACCTTAATTAAATCACTGATCCACTTAGGAACCCTAAGTTAGGCTCCTAATTTATTAAATGGCAAATAGTTTAGATGACTTTGAAGGCCTCTTCTAGTTCTAAAATCCCATAATTTCCTTTACATTTACACTTGATGATATAAAATACTAGTCATTATTTAACAAAAACTCTTAAATTCATTCAATTATTCAGTAAATATTTATTAAGCATCTAATCTGTGCCAAGCAATAAAAATATGTGAAACACATATGGAAAGCAATCATCCCTAAATACATTTTAGTATGACAGTGGTTAAATAGCAAAGCTTCCAGAGTAGTGCCTAAATAATGGAAATCTGCATAGATAATGGAAACCTCCAGTGAATAATTAACTTTAGTCAGAGATTCTGCCAATATATAAGGTTTTTTTCTCTATACTTTTCACTTGCTTTAAAAAAAGAGTTAATTACTGCTAAACTTCATTTATAATCAAAATAAATTCTAAAAGATTATAAAAATAGTTTATTTTAAAGACTCTCAATAGGACTTTAACATCTCATTTTCAGATTTTACCAGAAAAGGCAATCAGTGTTCAATATATTTTAATCCATGATGGAACCTGCTCCATATCTATTACTATACATATTGTTTTATGGGTGGAAGTACAAGGAAGCATGATTCAAAGTTTTAATTAAATGCTGCATTATATAACTGGATTTACTCCCAAGAATTTGAGCTAAAATTTTCATATGAATACAATTTCACAAAGGTTACAAATATATATCAACTTACAACTGAATCACTTAGTATTTTACAGTGTTTGTAAAAATCTAGTTCCTTACTTTCTTTTCCTAAAAAACAGAAAAAAAACCAAAAAACCCCACCTTAACATATATACTATGAAAAGTCCACATTTCTCTGGAAATGCTGCACATCCCTAATAGTAAGGTCCAAACTGAGAAGCACTGCTATCTCCAGGAGATGGAGGGGGAGGCAGCGGTGGAGGAGGAGGAGGTGGGGGCAGGGAGTACGGCAAGTTAAGCATTGGATGAGGCGCCATGTTGGGTGCAGCCCAACCCATGCTGACAGATGGAGGTGGAGGCGGCGGTGGTGGCGGCGGGAGTGAAAAGTTATGCATGTCAAACATTGGAGGAGGAAAGGGATACTGTGGTATCAGAGGACTGTCTTGTCTCTGTGGTGGAAATCCCGGAGTCTCTTGAGATACCATATGTTCTGGTTTATAAAATTGCTGAGGAGGAGGCCTGCTGTGGCCAGGTCGCGGGTATCTGCCCCTGGAGAAGCCTCGTGTGAATTCTCTGCTGTGATATCCCTTTGAATGCTCTGAAGAACAGCTATAAGCATTCCAATTCTGATGTACTTCAGCAAAATCTTCGCCTTTGAGAGGGGAAAAAAATACATCAAAGCAAAATTAAAATTAAGTGTACTGTATCAAAAAGCACTTGAAATTTCAGTAATACCTTTTCTTTAATTGCCAATATAAAAGAGTCAGAATAAACTGTTGATGAGGCACCCGACACTCAGGCCACCAGTGTCCAGGCAGGGTGAGCAGGGCACAAGGGAAAGGGCCTCCTGGCAGCAACCGTGAGGAACACATGGGAACCTAAACTTCCACTTTCACAAGCAGCTGCCATTTCTCCCCTTGTGCACTGAGGTGACGTTAGAGAAGACTAAGACTCAGCACTGCCCCGCGGGAAAGAGGCCCTCTTCCACTGTATCAGAGGACAGGGGGCAGGAATCCCACTTGGTCCAGTGGGCAGGCATGACTCCTACTCTCAAGTGGCAGTCACAAAGCTTCCCTTATCTTTCAGTGTCAGTAAGGGGAGTAACTGGACTTCAAACTACCCCCTTCCTCTGCCTGTCAGAACAGATACAGTATTTGAAAAACAAACCAACCTGATCTAAGCAGATTTACATAAGCTCTAATATCTTATAATACTCAAAACATCCAGGTTTCGGTAAAGTGACTCGTCATAAAGAAAATAGTATGATTTTAAACTCAATGAAAAAGGAAAAGCAACCAAGGCCACACAAAGACATTAGAATTAAGTAAAGAAGGATTATGCTATCATAAAAATGCTTCAACAAAAGATTAAGAACACTCTAAAAATTGAAAACTACAATCCAAGATAAAAAAGGAAGAAAAAGAAACAAATAGAAATTTTAGAACAGAACATTGTAATAATCAAAATTAAAAACTAAGCTGAATAACACCAAAGAAGAACAAAGCTGAAGGACTGACACTACCTGACTTCAAGACAGTGAGACACTGGGGAAAGAAAAAACATGCAGATCAATGGGACAGGACAGAGAGCCCAAAACCAGACCCACAGAAACACAATCAATACATCTCTGACAAAGGAGGAAAGGTAATTAATTCACCGAGGCAAAGGCAGTTTCTCAACAAATGGTGCTGGAACGACTGGATGTCCCTATGTAAAAAAACAATCTCAAGTCAAACCTTACCCTCTTCGTAAGAACTCCAAATGTATCACAAACCTCATATAAGATGCAAAATTATTAAACTACTCAAGATGATATACAGAAAAAGGAAGATGACCTGGTATTCATGATAACTTTTAAGATAGGACATCAAAGACATATTTTTAAAAAGGAATTGATAAACTGAATCTCATTAAAATTAAAAATTTTGCTCTGCGAATGATATTGTCAAGACAATGAAAACAAAAGTCACAGTCTGGGAGAAAATACTGGCAAAGACATAAAAAACTATTATAAAAAATACACAAAGACCTCCTAAAACTAAAGAATATGAAAAAAAATCTGGTTAAAAATGGGCCAAGGGAAAAAAAAATGGGCCAAGGAATTTGGCTCTCACCAAAGACAATACACTGAGGGTGGACAAGCAGATGCAAAGATGTTTTGTGTCATGTTTTAGGGAGATGTAAATTAAAACAATGAGATGCTACTACACGCCTATATAGACCTACTGAAATTCCTACCAAAATCCCAGAAAAATATTTTGTTGACGCAGATAAGGTAATGTTGAAATTTAAATGGGAAAGGAAAATGAACTAGAACATAAATAATGTTTTTTAAAAAAAGGAATAAGGTACAGGGTATCATTCTCCCCAATTTTGAGACTTGTTATATAACTGCAATAATCAACCCTGTTGTATAGACACATATATCTATGAAACAAAATGCAGAACACAAAAATAGGTCAACACAAACAGCAAACTGACTTTTGGCAAAGGTTCTAAAACAACTTATTGTAGGAACCATAGCTTTTTGCACAAAATGGTATAGGGACAATAGACATTTACAAGCAAAAGAGTTACCATTGACCAAAACTTCTCATCCTATTTAAAACTTAACTCAAGGGCTGGGGATTTAGCTCAGTGATTAGAGTGCTTGCCTTGCAAGCACAAGGCCCTGAGTTCAATCCCTAGCACCAAAAAAAAAAAAAAAAAAAAAAAAAAAAA
>PVJO010024370.1:0-24486 GCA_004026905.1 Hystrix cristata | reverse complement strand
AATTATGCTAAATGAAAAAGGCAGTTTCGAAAGATTAAATACTATATTATCAGCATTCTTAAATGTTATGTAAAGTGTACAAATGTGCACATATGCACAGTAAGTGCATACATGCAAGAAAAACTGGTAAAATCTGAGTAAACTTTATAGATTGCACCTATGTCTGTTCCCTGGTTTTGATGCTACATTAAAGTCACACAAGTTATTACCATCGGAGAAAACTGGGTGATTTGTACATAGAACCTCCCTTTACAGTTTTGTCAAACTTGCTGTGAATTTACTAAATATATATATATATTATATATATATATATTATATATATATATATATATATGGGAGAGAGAGATTCAAAAATATATATGAAAGAGAAGACAAATCTTCATTAAAGCTTGTTCCCTAATAAGATTTTTAAAAAGTTGATTTTTAGTACGCAGATGGAGGAATTAGCAACAGACACAAAAGATGCTGACTCTGATATCTCTTCCTCCGAGGAAGTATGGGAGATGGGTGCAGGTACATAAAAATAGATGATGAGGATGGAGGGTCAAAAGATTAAAAAAAAAAAAAAAAAAGGTCCATGCCTGATGTTCAGTATCACGACCACATGTTGAAAGTGATGACAAGGTGGCGGGCTGCGCGGCAGGAACGAGCCGAGGTTTGGAAGGCCAGCGGAGGGGACTGGGAGAGGGCACTGTGTGGCTGGCTTCTGAACCTCCCATTGTTGTCTCAGGGCTGTTCCGTATTCCTCAGTAATGGCAATGTCGGTACCTGTCTGTTCAATACAAGAGCCGCCAGCCACCTGCGGCAAATGAGCACTTGAAATGTGACTAGCGTGATGAAGGAAGTGATTTTTATTGTTAATTTTAATAGCCATATGTTGTTAGTGTCTGCCTATTAGAGAGTGAAGATAACAGGTGCATATAATAAAAGCGTCATACATTTTCAATCACAATCTGGTCTTTTTGAGTAGTTAGTAAAGATCAAGAAAAATCCACTGCATATCATTTTCTAGCTATTAGCTGAGGCAGATCATTTTCTTTCCTTTCTGTGTTATTCATAGGTTAGCTTGTACTCAAACTGTAAATTATAAAATCCTTGTTTCTCCAAGATCGGATAGCCAGCTTCCAAGTAATTCTGTGTAGTGTTATTTCTGAATTTCTGATCCCCTTTGACATGCTCTTTCCCAAATGACTTTGGCAGCAGAGTCTTGTTAAAGTGTAGCCTTAGGGGGTCTAAAGCCATAGCACATACATGGTTTCAGAACCCTCCAAGCCCGGAAGAGACTCCGGATGGTGCAGAGCCTGCCTCCTCTCATCACATGGCTGAAGTGCTGGTGCTATGCTATGCACAGGCCAGTGACAAGACGACCTCCAAACTCAGCCTCACCTCCTACTACTCTCCCGGCTCACAGTTTCAAACATACTGACTACCGACTTTCCTTAAGCATGCCAAGGACTTTCCAGTCTTGAGACACTTAACAAATTACTTCAACAAGTGAACAAAGAGGAAAATAGATAAAGGAACACAGTAAAATCCATGCGTGGCACTAGCTACAGTTTAAATCTGTGATGGCGAATCTCCTAGAGCTTTCAATGACACAAATGGCCCGCTGTGGCACACGTGCCGCTGATTTGCCAGCACCAGTTTAAATGTTGAATATTCCCCCTAAAGATCTGGATACTAAAGTCTTGGACTCCTGAGTGGCTGTACTGGGGAGTGGCAGAACCTTAGGGGGTGTGCCTAGAGGAGGAAGTGAGCTCATTGAGGGTGTGTCCAGGAGGGACACCAAGGGGCTCCTGGCTCTGTCTTTTCTCTTTGCTTCTTGGTTCATGACGAGAGCAGTTCCGCTTTTCCACACACACCTGCCATGATGTGCCTTCTTGTCAGAGGCCCAAAGCAATGGAGCCAGGTGATCTTGGCCTGGAACATCCAAAGCCAAGAGACAAAACTAACCTTTGCTCTTTCTAAGTTACCATGGTAACACAAAGCCAATATGGTGCTCCTCCCCACTATTACCAGGAGGATATTCCTGCCTAAGTATCAACTCAGGCAGCGTGGTCCTGACCTTTCTCTTGCACCTACTCTTTATAAATCCCTTTCCCAATCCTTTAAGGTCTTTTCTTTCAGTCACATAAGAATAAAGAACAAGGAATGCCCACTAGAACAACACTTAACACAGAAATCCAACTAACCCAGAAAAGCCACTCCCTCTTCACATGCTGCAAAAGCCCATCAGGTGTTGTGTTTGGGGGCCAGTATATTTGCATGGCAGCCCCCAGTTCTACTTCCAAAATTTGCTTCCCTGGCACGCCCTAAAATACTCCATTCCAATCAGCAATTCCTTATAAGACGTAAGCCCTGAAGTCTGTTCACTGCAGAAATTCTTGGGCCTGCAACTTCCTGAAAACATGACTGGTTAAAATGGTTTTGGAAATGGAGTCTCTAAATGATTTTGAGCTTCTGCTCACGTATTGGCTTTCCAGAGAGCTCTGAGACGATCTGCAGGGTGGTTGGCTCTTCCTTGCAACCCGAGAGCCTGGCTAATGACCCTCAAGCGTTCTTTCTGATGGAGAAAAACAACCTAGTGGAAACTTTCAAGGATAGCTTGCACATTAAAAATTGATGTGGCACTTTAAACTTTAATATTTAAACAAAATGCTTAGTGTTTACTGGTACTGCACATTTTCATAGGTACCAAATGTGGGGAAGATTTTTGGACTGGGGAAGTACCCAAAACACTATTTAATATTCAAGGCATACATCCCTAAAAAGTCAATTCAGGGTTTTTAGCCTCTGATTATTCCAGAATAATGGGGTTTTTTTCAGCCTATAGACAACACTTACATTGTAAGGAGTGATGGCCTTCTCTTCCAACAACGAGGAGTATTGGAAATACCCCAATCTCTGCTCCTACACCACCCATTCCCAACCTTTATTTCTACAAAACATTTCAGTGTTGCCATTAACTGTAAGTGATAGTACAAAAATCCAATTATTTTAAAAATGCATGCACATTAGACAGAGTTCTTTCTGAGGGAGGGAATAAAATATGTATGGCAAAACCAAAACTGACTGAAATTTCAAGCTAGGGATATGTAACAAGTCAGAAAGTGGAGAGGGAAGCAGAGAATGATGAAAGTTACCAATAACTAGTCCGGCTCTGTGCAGGGGCTGCCTATGAGAATAAATATGAAATGAGCCGAGTCCATAAGTCACACACAAGGACCAGCCTCAGTGCAGTCTCAGCTCCATCCAGAGGCTGACTGTGTCAGGACAGAGAATCGGGAACTGGAGCAGCAGGCGTTCCCACGGGAGTGTCAATCCAGGTTCTTGTTGCAAAGAACCAAGACTCACTCTGACTCAGACCAAAGGAGATTGGTGGGGAAGCCAGCCAGGCAGGCCATACAGGTGGTCGAACCCGGGGAACTAGGCTGGGGATGGGATGTGGGACGGAACCTGCAGATGGTCGAGGAGCTGAGACAAAGCTCCCAGCCTGGTCAGGACATGACACCGCCAGGGGCTGGCAGACTCTGCTGCTGCCGCTTACTGCTCTGATACCTTTGTCAAGAGTAATAATCCTGAGAAAAGTTCTGATTAGTCATGCTAGAGTCACAGTCCTGCCCCTGCCATACTGGAAAAAGGGAAAAAAAATAGATCATCATTTAGCAACCTTTTTGGTTTTTTTAGTGTGTACTAAAGGCTAGGACTGCTCTAAGGCAGGGTGATTCAGCACTAGAACAGTCTATGCCCTCACAGTGCTTACGTTCTAGTGGGGGAATCATACATAAACATGTAGCAATGAACTATAAAGAAGGGCGAGACTACACAGGCTTGAGATAGGGCAGAGGTCACTATTGTAGGCTTAATGTCCAGTATTACAGTTTAGGTCTAGAATACCCCTCACAGTCTCGTGTGTTCCGAGGTGGGGCTTTTGGAAGATAATTGGATCATGTAGCTGAATTGCTGTTAGGAGCTGGGACCTAGTTGGAGGTGTCTGCAGGGAGCACAACTTGGAAGGGTGCATCTCCCTCCCAAGCTTCTCCCTTCATGCTCTGCTTCCTGACCACCATGCTGCGAGCAGCTTTTTGTCTGCCAGGCCCCTCTGCTGTGGCATTTCTGCCTTGGACTGAAACTGTGAGGCAAAATAAACCTTCCTTTAGCTGTGGCTGTCAAGTATTTTGTCTCAGTGACAAGAAAGTAACTAAGACAACCAGCAAAGGCACTTTTGAGGAAATAACATCTGATCAGGGTCAGGACCTGCAGCAAGTGAGGAAGGGGGCCATCGCACCAGCAGAGGAAACAGGGCTGCGAGGTAGATGGCAGTGGCAGAAGCCCAAAGCAGGAATGAGCTTGGCAGAGTAGAGGGGCTTGGGCAGTGCAAGACTCAGGGAGCAGGTTAGTTTCCTCTCATGCAAAGTGGCTTCCACTAGCCCAGCACCCCTCTCCAGACTGGCACATCCAGAGTGGAGGAGAAAATCCCCCAAGGGAAACATTCAGCTGCTCTTAGCCTTCTAGTAGAAGAAGATCTACTGGAACTTCCCCACCCTGTCTGGCTTGGTGGGGACACTTCAGAGCCCCAATGTGCATCTGCATTTCAATATAGTTTTCTGTACCACTTTACTTAAGCAAACTTGCCTTCTGAGTAATTCTAGCAGATTAACTTAAAAAGAAGAAAGGGATAGTAATCTATATAATTTATCATATATTTACACTTCATTCGTCAAAATGCAAAGGCAGTTGCAATGGTCTGTCAAGCTGATCAAAGTAAATTGTGTGTAAGAAGAAAAAATAAATGAACACTTGCTTATTTTATCATTTTTAGCTCCCTAGGAAGGCCCATAGCTAGAATTTTAAAAGCCAGAGGAGAAACTTACCTCTTATATTAAAAAACCTAATGAATCTTAGTGTGTTTCACATGCCTTTCTAGATAGCTTAGGTATATTATTTCCCACTGAGAACACACACGAATAGGGGCAATAAAACAATAACTAGTGGGGAGCAATCTTATATAGAAAGAGCAGTAATAACTTTTTGGTACTTAGATTGCTTTTTTGCAAAGATGCCTGATTTGAAGTGGCCAAAAGGATTGATTAATTTAAAAAAAAAATCATTGCTGCTAGTGAATTTAAGGGAAAAAACTCATAACAAACTGGTTCTTTTAAGCTGAAGATGTACACTCTGTTCAGTATTGCTTTCTGAGCATCCATTACTCTTCTGAGGGGCAAAAATGGCAAGGAGTTGATTCACCTGAGGGTCACCTCCATCCTGTGACGGAGGAGCAAGCTTCAGAGTGTCAATGAAGTGTGAGACAGCCTTGGCAGAGACAGTTGCACACAAAGTGCACAGTTTTAGAAAGCCACTGAGACTCCTGTCCCCACCTAAAATACTTTCCTGACCATTATTTGGACATGTGTGCTTTATTTTACCATTCTGAACCTTATGAAGACACAAATACCCTGGAATGGTGGTTTCCAGATACTTCTTACATATTCCTAGAAGACCTGGGAGACTTGTAGGGGCCTCCTGAAGACACAGTGCTGATCAGTCAGGAGGCACACCGAGCTGGACCGCCACTTTCAGAGTTGCCCAGAGCTAGGCCCCACCCAGTCCCTCTTCCTGTTACCCACTTGGGATCTTGTCTTTCCCACAAACCAAAGCCCGTCTAAATGCCCCGATGTCTAGGTACACTTCTCCCCATCCTCTGGCCCATGCCCGGCTATCATAGTCCTGTTAGGCTTTTTCCAGATGCTCAGCAAACTCATACATGTTCACATAAATTATTGAATTCTGTGGCTTCGTTCCATCCTCCTAACCAAAATGTTTTCCTCCTCCACTCCACCAGGACAAATTCAATTCCTTAAATATAAATCTGACTTTTTCTATAAAGTGAGATCCTTCCACCCACAGTAATCTCTTCCTAATCTGAATTCAAAGCACTTACTTTCTGACTAATCATTTGGCATTTACCCATGGCAGCCTCGTGATTCTTTTCAATATGCACTGTTCTCATATGCCTTGGCCATATATCATAAATCTCTAGCAGAGGCCCAGACTATATCTTTCTGTGGTAGGGCTTAAGATGACCTTCTTCTCATTCTCCTTTAGGTCAGTGATGGCCAGTATTTTAGAGTTTTCAGTAATACGCACTGCCCACTGTGGCATGCATGCTATAGGTTCAACACCACTGCTTTAGGTTCTTAGTTATTATCTTTTTTCTACCTCATACATACATGATACCATCCAACTTTGCAGAATTTTAGAGACAAAATATACAAGGGCATTGAACTATAAATATCTATTCCTTTGAATGTTCAACAACCCTGAGGAGCAGGCATTGAGATTTTTATTTTACAGGAGACAAATTTGAGATCTCAAATGTTAAGTAACTTGTCTCAATCACATTGCCAAGAAATGCAAGTTATTGTCAAGTGGCAACCTGACTGTACCATGTTGTGCTGCCTTAAAAGATGTCCCCAGAATCTAATATTACTTGGACCCCCACAATAGTTCACATTATAGGTGGAAAAAATTGGGACATTGTTTAGAAAAGAGAAGATCTCAGCTCAATATGGTACAGAAATTACCAGTGAATACATAATTTTTAGCTAAAGTTTTCTCCTATAGTTAGACATTTACAAAACAAGTATTTGAGTTTCAGGATGCTTGTGAACCATCAAAATTGAAATGAAATTGTACCAAAAATGTATCCATATTTGTATTCAGGGGAAGAGAGAATCCATATCTTCCATAAGATTATTAAAATGACTCTGTGATTAGGGTCTCTCCCTCCTGGTCCATAAGAGGGTGGAATTTCCCCACCCCCAGAAGTGGGTATGGTCATGTGACTTGTTTGACGCTTAATGTGTGAATATATATGAGTTTGTTGAATACTCATGTGATTTAAAAAGTGATTTATATCACTTCCAGACAGAAACTTTAAGAGACAGAGCCCACCATTCTTCATTTCCCTCTGATATAGTGGTTGGCAATAGTCAAAATGGAAGTATCTTCATTAGCTCAGGCTTCTGGGAGTTTACAATTAGTTAGTCTAGTCCCTCCTTCCAATCCAAAATGGACACATAGTGTGAGGAAAAAATAAACTTTAATGCCTTATTCCACAGTAATCTTAAGGCTATTTGTTACTAGAGTACGTATATCTTCATCTGCCATCACTGATACACAGCCATAACGCTTCGAAAGTTAAGAATCACTTTAATCTTAATGAATAAGTTCTAACCAAAGATATTTGTTCACAGGGTTGTTGAATATTTAAAGGAAGAGATATTTATGAGTCAATGCCCTATGTCCGTGAATATTTTCTTCTTTCATACTGATGAAAGCAATACATCGAGTTTTATTTTAATATGTATATTATCTCTGAGTAAAATTTCCCCCTATATTGGCATAGTATGCATTATCCTATTCCTTCCTCCATAAGTCATAAGCGACAGCTTGTGAAGAAAAATAAAAGTATTTGTAAATGCTAGAAGGTTCTAGGACAGTGGAGAACCGATGGCACATGTACCACAGCAGGCTGTGTCACTGAAAGCCTAAAAGGTTCGCCATCACCATTCTAGGAGAAGGAAATATGAATATGAACAGCTCAGAGAGGTGAAGAATTTTTCAGCAATGATGGACCATTTTCTCTACTTGTCCTCCTGATGGAGGTGCTTATTGCCTTCTACCTGTAATATACTAAACACTACCTGATCGGTTTTCTCAGGTCAAGACAGTTCCCAGTGATCACATGCAATTTGACAATATTTATCTCCTACAATGGCATCTGGATCATGTCATTTTCTTAGTCAAAATCAAGCCAAGTTTTCAAAGACATCAGTCAGTATTGTGACATTAATGCCATCACCCTGTTTCCCCTCTATCTGTACGCTTTATACCAACCAGAGAAATTGTCCCTGAACAAATCGGTATACTTCACTATCAACACTCTTCTTCATTCTGTTCTCCCTGACTGGAATGCCTTTTCTTCTTCCACTTAAGAAATTCCTTCAAAATTATAAATACATTTAGTCTCCAGCAATTAACCTCTAGACCACTACTCCACAGGCTGTTTACAAAAAGATGAAAATCTATTTGTCATAGTACTATTTATGGTATCAAGGGCTAGAAACATCCAACTATCCATCAAAAATAAAAAGTGGCTGAATAACCTATGCTATATGTATACCATGAAGTGCTATATAGCCATAAAAATACAGAGAACTCTAGATAGAAACTCAAAAAGCTGACAGCAAGTCTTTAAAGTAAAGACAGATCATTCACAGCACATCAGTCAAGCAGTTCATTTGTAAAGTAAAAAGAGATCCCTGGACTCTCCCACTGTTCCGATTCCAATCCCAAAAATTCTAATATTGCCCTCCAAACATTTTAAACCAGTGGAGAACTGACTAAAATGAAAACAGCAACAAACCCTAGACATAAATAAGTTACAATTCAATGTTTTCTGCATAGCAGCCTGAAAAAAAAATGTCTTCTTATGGGAGTAAATGTTCTTTTTCTCAATCTTCACTGTGGCTCTCATACAATCAAAAATCACGTGCCACAGAAAACAGCAAGAAATGTGGCTCTGTGAGGTTAAGTGAGAAAACAATTATTGAAAACAGACTCCAATGAAGAAATTATCAGACAGAGACTTTAAAGTAAGAATGATAAATTGTTAAAGCATCTAGAGACAATGTACATAACACACATAAGTTTATGGAGGGTGGAGGGGGGTTAGCAGAGAAGAAAGATGGGAAGTATTACTAAAATGGAAATTACAGAAGTGAAAATTATATCATAAATGAGGAATTTGCTTAATTCACTTAACAGCAGACTGGACATTGCAGAGATAAGGAACTATAAACTTGCATAGAGGTCTACAGAAACTGTGCAAAAGGAAAAGCAAAAACAATAGAAAAAAATAGAATAGGATGTCTTAGATCAGAGGATCACTATCACATAGTCTAACATAGGTATCTGATTGCATGCATTCAACACACTCAGTGGAACTGAATTAAATTCCTGGCAAAATGGCACTAATATCTTCCCAATGCCCTCAGGGCAAATGCTCAATTATGGTGTGATTAATGTACAGAGAAACTGCTCCAGTAAATCTAAAGAAAGGCCACACTAGCCTTCACATACCGCTCACCTGAGCCTGACAGAAAGCTGCCGTCGATGCATACCGGTGCTCAGAGAACACGCTACCCATTCTTGATCCCCCAGCCAGCCTACTTGGCCTCACATGCCACCCAATTCCTCAAAAGGAATCTTAATGAATAGAATACATTATGTCTTCTTCTATCTAACAATGAAGCAAGACAATTTAGAATTTATGCCCTAGCACCCATTATATGTCCTACATAGTACTTTGACAATATCCTCATCTACCTGCCAAGAAACGGAAATATGAATGTAGTATCTTGATTGACAAAGTATCATTCCAGGTAATTTTTGTTTGTGTATCTTCCTCTTATCTCAATTTTCTACTATAAATGGAAATAATTTACTTGAAGAAAAATTCAGCAAAATAAAATGAAATCTACCAACAACAGATGAAAATATGTAACATATATAAACATGATTTAAAGAGAAGCTCAGGATAGCTGTGGCATCCTTCACCATACTGGCTGATCCATTCCAATTCATCCACCATAACTGATTTAATGTGAGAGAATAATAAGTACTGTTGATTATTGTCTGGTGCCAGATATCTCAAATGCCCCACCTTCATGCTAATTAATCCTGAAAACTTTCCAAGCTCTCCTCTACCCTGCCTGCCTCTGTTTCCTGCACCGTGCACACATAATGTTTTACTTAAACAAAGTGCAACAAGAATGGCATCACTGCATCTTGCACACAGTTAGTACTCAGTAGATGCTTATTTATCCACATCAGTGTTTCTTCATCGCAGTAATTCTCTTTAGAACGGGAAACCCAGAGCTAGATTTAGGCTTGGGTCATCTTCTGTGACATTAAGGCCATTCCAATCTACACACTCAAGTTGTTCATAAAAAAGAATCTTTAGAAAGCCCAAGAAATCATCACTGGGGTGATTTTGTGGAAATACCCTGCCTTTCAATGCTAAGAGATGAAAGATCACAAAGGATATAGACAAACACAGAGGGAAGATCACAGGGAGACGTGGGGGAAGACGGCTATCAACAAGCCACCAGGGGAGGCTTCAGTAGAGACCAACCCTACTGACAATTTGATCTCAAACTTCTAGCCTCCAGATTCATTTGTGAGAAAATAAATTTCTATTGTTTAAGCTGCCCCATCTGTGGCACTTTGTTTTGGTAGCCCTAACAAACTAATGATAAACTCCATCTTTTTACAGTAGCTGAGAGAGAATAAAAGCAAACAGGGTGATAGAAAAAGGTCTGGACAAGGAAGCACACCATGGAAAGAGGGAAGTTTGAATCTCTTCACCCTTCTTGGCAAATCTCCACCCCTGTGGCTCATGGCGGCTTTCCAAGAACTCCATTATGCCCTTGATCCACATCTGAGTTCCACTCTAAGAGAAGCGAAATCAAGTTGAGCGACTATGAGATTCTTCTAGAGGGTAGAGGATGTAGCCAGCAATTAAACTATTTATTGCCCTTTACATACCAAGTAACAACCACATTTTGCTGAGCAACAAAGAACAGGAAACTATTCTTTTTTTAAGTTAATTGTCTGTATTTCCTTTTGTTGGATTACAAAAGTAAAACATTTTCACAATAGAAAACGTGAAGACATAAAACATAAAGAAGAGTATGCCATCTCTCTGTAATCCCCACCCAGGCGCAACTACTATTTTCTGTTCTAACGTGTTTCATTTCATTTTCCTATGCATGTCATGGTTTATATCTAGATGTCCCCCAAAGCCTCATGCACACATAAGTGAGGGTTCGGGGAGGTGACTGGATCATGGGGATTTGATACTCACCACTGGATCGGTCCACTGATGAGTTTATGGCTGGATGTGATGTTCGGCACTGAAGCCTAGTGGGAAGAGGCCGGTCACTGTGGGCATGGCCTGGAAAGATTATACATATGTATATCCCTTCTCCTCTCTTGATCCCTTGCTGCTTCCTGTCTGCCATACCATGGACTGTTTCTCCTCTGCCAGGCCACCCTGCCTTGGAGCCAGCCAACTGTGATCTGAAACCTTTACAAAATGGAGGCCAAAATAAACCTCTCCTCCTCTAACTTGTGAGTATCAGGTATTTTGTCCCCAAGATGAGAAAGAAACTAAGACAATGCAGGTCTAACCAATTAGATCCAGACACAGAGTTTCATATTGTGCTTTTTTTGGCTTAACATATTGATACATTTTTTTCTCATTTCAGAGTCACTGAAGTAATGAAGGTTTGCGAGTACTCCCCTCTCACAGCTATTGCAGCCACAGGAAGACAGCCTCTGGAATCGGCCTGGGTGGCTGGAGTGACGACTGGGGCCCTCCAAACAAAGTCAGCCTCTCTCTACTCAATTAGTTTAACTGAGGTTTAAATCATTAAACAGTCTCCAGGTCTCTCTATTTAATTCTCTTTTCTCATGACCTACTTTGCCTTCAAATGTTCACACTTCTTTAAGGCTGATTCAATCTGCTTTTGACACTGATTCAATCTGCTTTTTCTGTTCTAACGTGACACCACACAAACACGGGACTAGATGAGACTCTCTCTTTTAGCTCCCTTGGTCCCCGGAGAATCCAGGTCTACCTCTGCCCAGACCCTATACTCACTGTCTTTGCCACAGACATAAATAGTCCTTGAAAGGTCTGACAAATTTCAATACTTCCCTTTGCTTGTCCTTTTCTCCATTCACTTTATCTGTACAACTCCTTCAATGACACCAACACCTTCCTTCACACCAACCTTCTTCACACACACATACAAATTATTACATCCAGTTCACTTTGTTTCCCTCCGGACTCAATGCTTATAGAGCTTCTCCATCCCACTCCGTTTCTTCACCCGTCTCCTTCTCCCTTTATAGCACTGCAGTAATTAAGTGAGCCAACCCTCGTGGCAACCCCTGAGGAATGTCTTGTTATCCACATTTTAAAAACAGGAATTCAGAGGAGCAGAAGAAATGTGACTTATTCAAGGCTGCACAACTAGTAAGTGGGCGAACCCAAATTGGGACCCTAGCATTTCTGTTTCAGAGTATCTGTGCTTAATGGCTACATTTTAGTATGAGCCATGGACAACATTTAGTAAGACCTTTCCTTGGCGCCAGATAGTGTACTAAGTAGTCTCTCATAAAAGCCCCATCGGACAGGTACATTCTGTTGAGAAAACTCAATGTGTTGTAGTCACTTGACCCTCTCAGTGAAGCTGATTGTGGTGCAGTGTGTTTTGTTTGTTTTTAATTTATTTTTAAATATGTGTACAGTAAAATTCACTTGTCTTAAATGTGTAGTTCTAGTGACAGATGAAGAGAAGCATATACCCATCACTCCAGCCAAATGTGGAATAGTTCCATCATCCCCCCACATACCCTTGTGGTCGGCCCTTCGACTCAAGCACTACCCTGATCCAGTCACCTGCCAGCCACTGATCTCTCTGCCCCTGACAGTTTCGCCTTGTCCAGAAGGTCATATAAATAGACTCATAAACTATGTAACTATTTAGGTAAAATTTATTTACCATAAAATTAATGATTTTAAAAGTAAACAGTTCGGAGAGATGTAGTACATTCACGATGCTGTGTAATATCACCTCTATCCAGGTCTGCATCTCTTCATTTTCCCAAAAAGGAGACCGTACACCACTCAGCAACCTGGATGCTCCACTCCCCCATTGCTGTGGCCTTCTGCAACAACTAACTGGCTTCCCGTCTCTATGCATTTATCTATTCTGAGTATTCACACAATTAGAATCCTACAGTGTGACATTTTCTGTTTGGCTTCTTTCACTTAGCTTAATATTTTTGAAGTCGATCATGTGATGGCACATATTAGGATTTCACACCTTCTTATAGCTGAACAGTATGCTATGATGTGGCTATATCTCATTTTGTTTCATCATTTCGGCTATTTCCATTTTTTGGCTCTTGTGAATGGTACTGGTAGAAACATATGTGTGCAAGCATTTGTTTGGATACCTGGTTTTCAATTCTTTTGAATACATACCTAAGAAGAGAAGTGAGCGTAAGAATAAGGTAATCTTATGCTTTAATTTTTCAAGGCACCGCCAGTTTTCCACAAGATCTGCAACATTTTACCTTCCCACCAACAATGTCCACTTTCTCCGGGTCTTTGCCAAAACTTATTTTCCATTTTTGTTTTAATTATAATCAGCCAATGTGTGTGAAGTTCTATCTCATTGTGATTTTGGTCTGAGTTCTCCTAATAATCCATGAAGTTGGACATTTTTTCATGTGCTTGTTCACCATTTGTGTTTTCTTTGGAGAATACTTCCACATACTTTATGTACTTTATAATTGGGCTATTTGTCTTTTTGTTATTAAATTGTACGATTTTCTTAAATTTTCTGAATACTAGACTATCATCAGATATGTGACCCACAAACATTTCCTCCTGTTCCATGGGTAGATTTTCGACTGAGTGATAGTGTACTTTGATGCATGAAAGTTTTCAAGGCACAATTTTCTTCATATAAATTCTACATATTCCTGGAATATCCCCTAGGTATTTCATATTTCTTGCATTGTATTTTAATCAGTTATTAATCTGCAAAGAAAAAGTGATTTTGTGTGATACATTTTTCAGACCAATTTACTGCATTTTGTATTATTTATTTTATGGGTTTTTTTTTTTTAAAGAAATTCTCTTGAGTCACCTAGATAAGTAAATACTACTATTCTGCCTTCTCAATTCCAATATGTATCTAATTGCTTTGGCTGAAGCTTACAAAATATGTCAAAATAATAACAGTGATAGCCAGCTTCTTCTCTTAAACGTATCATAATAGAAATGCTTCTCATTTAGTCTAATGCTCATTGTTCACCATAATCAGGAATTTTCTCCCTCTTTCTAATCAAGTATGAATCCTGAATTTTATTAAATACCTTTTCAGCATCTATTGATGTTAACAAATCATGTTTTTCTCTCTTTCCCGCCCTTAATGTGATTTAGCATCTAAAACCGAAAGGCCCAGAGGAGTCTTACAATGTCCCAGATGGTTTTGCCTCAGCCCTTTCACTACATTTTAATATGATTGTCTAAACTTCCTATTGTTGAACCACTTCCAAATGTCTAGAATAAGCTCCTTTGGTCGTGGTATACTTTCTTGCAATATGACTGAATTAGTTTGAAAATTACAAAACTTCTTCACCTAGGTAGTTATCTGAAAACAGTGTTTGGTGGTGTGAGAGGTAGGGAAGGTATTTGAAAGCCTACAGAATATTGCTGAACAAACCATTTCCATTCTAATTCCTCTTGGGTTTTTTGCTTGTTTGTTTGTTTGCTTTTTGGTGCTGGGGATCGAACTCAGGGCCTCGCACTTGCTAGGCAGGCACTCTAAGCGCTGAGCAAAACCCCCATCCCTGGGTTGTTAAATATTGTGAGGAAAAGAATGTGGAAAGCAAATATAAAACTATAAATGCTTTATGCACTATTATTTGTGTTTATAGAGATGAAATGAATAGAAAACAGAATTCTGTGAGCCAAGAGTGCAGAGGTTGTCAATGAAGAGAATTCCACGACACGAAATGCCCATTTAACCGTGCTGGTGTAGGTAGGGCCTTAGAGTGAAATCAGCCAATTGTTTTTAAAAACTCAGATATTATTTTCAAATAAGAACATCTTATAAGTTATTTTATTTTATTTTGGCAATTGTATAAACTATTTCTAACTCTGATATTCCACCTCATTTTGTTTTGTGGGTGTTTTTTCTTGAAAAGGAAGCCCCTTTAACATGTTTTCTCTATAATCATTCTCTGGCATTTAATTATATTAAAGATTTATTTAAATAGATTTTGAGGGCTGAGGATGTAGCTCGGGGTAGAGCACTTGCCTCGCATTCACAAGGCCCTGGCACTGCAAATAAATAAGTAAACTTGGAGCGTGAATTCATTGATTTGCTTTTAAGATAATGTAGAGATCTTTTATGGCCCTCTTTTTGTTGCGATGTGTACATAATGGAGGAGGGAAGGGAGGAAGAGAAGCCAGAGAGAGAAAGAGAGGATTTCCAGTATCTCCTCATCAGAAACAAATTAACTTTGGAGATCATGTCCAGAGTTGCAAGTCTGCGCAGTCAAAACTCGGTCCACCAGAGGACTCGCCGAGCTCTGCGCCACAGGAGCCGGGTGGAAGGCAAAGTGGGCGTCTCGGCGGCCCGCTCGCGGCTCCTCCTTGAGTCCTGCGCCCTCTGCTGGCTGCAAAGCTCAGTGACCGTCCCAGACCGCAAGCACGGCCGACCCCCAGGGGCCTCAGAAGGCCGCAAGGATGGATGCGCGCGGGGAAACTGAGTCCCGGTCAGAGACAGACCGCGCTCCAGCTCAGAGTCAGTGACATGGTCCACACTGCAACCAGCACACACGGGACGAAGTCGGTCACAGCCACGGGGGAAGGGACAGAGGGAGGCGGAGGGAAGGTAAGGAAGGGGGTGAGGACCCAAATTATCAACGTACGTTATGTAAATGCACCAATATACCAAGATAAATCTCAGTATCCTGTATTACTAATATACACCAATAAAAACAATAGCATCCATGCCAAAACAAAATTAAAACTTCACCCAGATACGGACATTGGGAAAAAATCATAACCACTCAAATATCTTAGCCACTTAGTGGTCCTATAATTAATTTCTAGTTCGTGCAAAATTGTTATTTTGATAGAATTACCTCAAAAGCCTTTTTTTTTTTAAGATTCTACTATTGACTCTACTGACACACATAAAAATAACAGCTTTTAAAAACATGCTGAGCTAAAATAGACATAAGATAGTAAATCTATAAGCTTCCATTTATGTGAAGGTGCCGAACAGACGAAACTGCTCCCTGGGATGGGGGCTCCCTGGGACTGAAGGAACGTGCATGAATACAGAGGGCGAGTGAGGGGAAAGAAAAGGTGCTAGACCTCGATTAGGGTGCCGGTACACACATACATAACGCTCAAAATTCACTGCACTACACATTTCATTTTGTAAGAAAAGTCTGTTAGTTAACTCTAAATGCTAAGCTGTTCTTTCAATCTGAATATACTTGGACTCACTTTTAAAAAGAAAATAATCCTAATAAACAGACATCTTCTCACTTTAGTATTTAGCCACAGGCTTTGATTTTGTGAAAAAGAACAAAAGCCAAGATTGAAAAGGCAGGGCTGCAGGGGAATCATTGTTTGCACGTGTTCTCTCAGAAGAGAATTAACTTCTAAAGACCTGTCTTAGTTACTTTTCTAGTTGCTGAGACAAAATACCTGACACCTAAAATTAAAGAGGGAAAGGTTTATTCACTCACAGTTTGTAGAGGTTTCAGTCCACAGTTGGCTGTCTCCAAGGCAGGTGGCCGGGCAGAGGGGCATCGCAGAGGAGAAACAGTTCATCACAGGCAGAATGAGGCTGTATTAGTTACCTTTCTAGAGTCAATGGTTTGCAAGAGAGCAAATTTAGTTCAGGACATTTACAAGTTACTACATTCACCCATAAGCCAAATGTGGGAAAAGTGTACAACAGCTCTCTATCCATTGGCGACCCAAAAGATCCAATCAAGGGCTGAGAGCCCACAGCACAGGTCCATGTACATCCATGTCTATGCTAAGTGGCAGAAGAAATTTACACTGGAGCCAGGATATGATGCTCACAGCGGAGATGAAGACCAGAGCCCCCCCCCCCGAAGCAACAGAAGCCACCTTGACAACAGCAAGGCCCCGAGCTCCTTCTGGGACAAGAATGGCTGAGTTCTCTTCAGGAGAACTAGCCGCAACAGATCCTGGGAAACAGCCCGCCCCCATCTTCTGCTCCCATTCTCCTTTATGTTGTGTTGGCAACAGTCCTCAGGTGGATCTTCTATGTCCAAAACCACAGCAACTCCGTCCAGCTGGGTCTTCCTGCTCAAATTGACCATATCAGTCCACCACAACAGCAAAAACAGGCAAGTGACCAGCACAAGCAACAATAGCAGCTTCCTTCTGCCCCTTTTATATTCTCTCCAGGCTACCCGGCTTAGGGAAAGTACCAAACCAATCAGTGGGCTAATTTAGTAACCACACACACTTAATCCCAGCATCACACATTCTAGATCCAGCCACCTCTGACAAGGCCCCACCTATGACTGCATGAGGCTTTAGGGGAACATCTAGATGCAACCCATAATATTCTGCCTCTGGCCCCGCAAGGACTCACACACATCCCTTTATGCAAAAGACATTTAGTCCATCTCCAAGAGTTGCCAAATCCTAACAGTTTCAGCATGGCTGAAAAGTCCAAGTCCAAAGTCTCCTCTGAGATTGAAGGCAAACTTTTAGCTGTGAGCCCTGTACAAATGAAAAGGAGGTTAGACACTTCGAACACCCAATGGTGCAAGATAGACACAGTCCCATTCCAAAAGGTACAAAGTGGGGATGGAAAGGATTGGGACCAAAGCCAAGTCTGAAACCTAGCAGGGCAAACATTAAGTCCCGCAGTTCCACATCTGGCATCTGAAGCAACAGTGGCAAGACGTGGACTCCTGGAGTTGGGGACTTAGCTCAGTGGTAGAGTGCTTGCCTAGCAAGCGCAAGGCCCTGAGTTCAATCCCCGGCACCCCCTCAAAAAAGATGTGAATCCCAAAGGGCTTGGGTGGCTCCTCCCCAACAGCACTGATGGTGGTCCTAGCTCCCAGTTTCTTGTTTGGGCCGGTTGTGCTCCCCTCTTGCAGTTTTCCTCATACGATCCATATTTCTGGCTTTTCCAAACTCCTGGGGGCTCCACTGCACCTTCAGTTTCACACTCACGGCTTCGCACACCGCCCTCTCAGGGGCACACTGCCTGGCCTCCCAGGCCTTCTTCTGAAATCTGGGTGGAAGCCTTCCTGACCCCACAACTCTTGCACTCTGCATGCACATAAAACCAACGCCATGTGGATGACAGCAGGGTCTGTTGCCAGCTGGAGCAATAGCCAGACTTCCTTCTCTCTTGGCTGCAGGGGTCAAGTGCCTATGAACCAAACCCAAAGGAACAATTTCCGCAGGCCACCGCAATTCTGGAACACGGTGCTCTGGGGCTTTCTTCTCAAAGCCAAGTCTTTCACTTTTGCAGCTTTGAGGCTGCGAGGGGTGGAGTCCTGCTGGTTTTCATGATATTCTCAGCTCACTTTTTCTATTCTGCTCCTTTTCAGCAATCAAGATCTCCTCTGCTCCGTCTTCAGTCCCTAATTTTACTGGAACTTCCTTTCTCGCCAAACTCACGACATTTAAGTCATTCTGCTGGGCTCTTTGCTCTGGATTCTCACTACGTATCTGGCTATAAACCCCGACAATAGCCATGCCACCGCCTCAGCATCAGACTGTCTTGTAATTTCTTCTGCAAGATTAATTAGTGCACCGCCCTTAACCTCAGTCTCAGGCAAAGTCTCTGGACACGAGCAAAATGCAGAAAGCAAACTTTCTGCCGGCCATAACACAGTCGTCCGGAGTCCAGCAGCCAACACAGTCCTTCTTCCCAGCAGAAACCTCCCGAGCCGGGTCTGCACCGGCAACTCTTCTATCAGCATTCTGGTCTCCTGAGCTCTGACCAGAATCTCCCATCAAGTACAGCCTCAGGCTTCCCAGAACTGCTGTGTCAGCTGGCATCTTTGAGCCTTTCCAAACCCTTCCCACAAGCCGATCCCAAAGGCTCCTGAACCACATCGTCAGGTAGAGTCACAGCAATGAGCCCACTTCTCTGGTACCAAAAAGACCATAGAGAGTTGTACAGGTAAAGTACTCCATGAGCATGAGGCCTTAATGGGACGGTCTTCCTGCCACCCAGCTTATGTATCTGGACCGTGCTGGTCCTTGAGTGTGGCAGGGCCCAGGCGAGAGTGCTGAGTCCATCCCAGTGCCCAAGCGCTCAACCAGGTGTGCCTCCTCGGTTGGATGCTCCACAGCTGGACAGCATTGTGACCTGGACCTTCAGTCCTTCCCAGGCAATCAGGAGGATGCGTTCTCTCTGGTGCAACAGCTTACCTCGCATTGTGAGCCAGTTCTGACCGCCTCTGTCCACTGTACTTACTGCAGCCCGGAAGCATGTGTGTGAATTCAGAAGTTAAATTAGATGTATGCGAATTAGACGAGGATAAAACCAGTTCTGGAACCTGATTCAAACTACCTTGTAGAACAGTGAGGAAACAGGCTTCTCCTGGCGTACACCCTGTGTATCTGTGGGCCCTATATCCATGAATTCAGCCAACCTCAGACTGAAAATATTAAGAAAATAATTGAATCTGTACTGCATGTGTATACATTTTTTCTTGCCTTTAGTCCCTAAACAACACAGTATAACTATTTAGATAGCACTTATATTAACATATTATTTTATATATTAAATATCATTATGTAAGTAATCTCGAGTTGATCTGAAGTACACAGGAGGATGTATCTAGGCTATACACAAACACTACACTATTTTATATAAGGGGCCAGAGCATCCACAGATTAGGTATCACAGGAATCGTGGAACCACTCCTCCAGGGTACCAAGAGACGACCAGGTCAGTGCCTGAGAGAGGGCTACTTTACGTTTCAAAATGTATTTGATTCCTACATCACTGGGAGCATTAGATGAGAGTTAATTCAGAGAACGTCAAGTCAGCTGAGTCATCCGAGAGCTAAGAATGCAGCAGAATAAACAAAGAGTGCCCTCAGAAGCTGATGAATAAGCTAAGACTGACAGCTGGTGCTTACAGAACACTTAACAAGCTTTAGGTTTTGTTATTACCTCTATAACTCATTTAATTATTAGTGGGGCACAATATTGCTTTTCCTCCCATTTTACAGATGAGAAAACTGAGGCAAAGAGAAGTTTAGCAGCTCGATAAACATATAGAAGGGACAAAGCCAGAAAGCAAATCCAGGTTGTCTAGCTCCAGAGTTCATGCTTTTAATAACCATGAGAGTTATTACATCTACATTCTCCAAAGTGTAGAAGAAATAAAGGTAGAGATGCCACTATGGTCTAAATATGATGTGCCCCCCCCAATTCATGGGTTGAAATCCTGCCCCCACCATGCCCGAAGCAGTGCAATGAAAGAGAAGCCACACCTGCAGCACCCACCTCCAGCCAACTCTGCTGTGAACTGCGCACCCTAGCCTCATCAAAACACCAGCTCCTGGCTGCCTCTGCATTTTGGCTTCCTTCAGCACAGGACCAGGCACCAGTAAACCAGCCAGCTTGGTCCCAGACAAAAGTCAGTGTCCTGGGAGGGAAGGTAAGCTCCAGAGAGTCAGCAGCCCTGCGGAGAAATAATGGACCTGGCCAGCAGCACCAGCCCCAAGAAAAGTTTGTGGACTGCAAAAGCAGTGTGGGGCGTTGCTATAAGGGTGAGTCCTTCGTGGTGAGACAGAGTAGGAGAAGAAACCCAGCACAGCACTTGCCGGATTGCGGGAGAGAGTCTGATCAGGCACCATCTGGGGAAAGGTCGACTCTGTGGGACCCAGCTGCAGGGCTTTGGTGTTACCCTACCACAGAGCCTGGGTGAGAGACAGGCACAGGAGACAGAAGCAGGGAGAGTCAGAGCTAGATACGGATCCCCGAGAAGCTCCAGCTCAGGCCAGGAAGGACACAGTCCCCACACCCTGTGACAGGAGGCCAGGCACAGCAAGGGTGGCTCTCAGAGACGCCTGGATCTGAAGGTGGGAGCGTGGAGAACAGGGGTCTGCTTGAGCTCCCATCTCACTGCCTGTATCCGGCACTCTTCTGTGTAACAGTGTGGACCTTGGCATGCTGTTTGTCACGCCCTGGGCTGCCCAGCAGAGGGACTTCTGCAGCAGGGGAGGTACCTCACAAGGCCACGTGCTATACAGCTGGACATGGCTTGCTGGATTCCAGGAGAGCAGGTCTTGGAAAAAACTCATGGGAAATACAGAGGGATTTAGGGGCATTTTTTTCCTTTATTGATTTTTTGGTGTTTGGAGGAGTTTTTTTCTTTTCTTTTTATGTATTTTTGTTCTTGCTTGCTTTTCTGCCCCCCCCACTAATGTTATCTTATTATTTTTTCTTTTTTCTTTCAGTTTGCTTTCTGTTTTTTTTTCCTTTTTCTCCTTTTTCTTGTTCTTTTCTGTTACTTTTATCTAATACTATTAATTTCCTTTTATTCTTTCATTGGATCCTTTATTTCACTTTACCCAACTCCTTCTCATTTTTCTTTGCTTAATTTTTTAACATTTTACTTTTTTATGGTCCTGTTCCCATACCCTCTATGTTTAACTATTAAGTGTTGTGAATTTTTAGATAGTTAACTATATGCTATTACTGTTGAAAACTGTTCTATTGTTAGTAGAGTTAAAGTTGTTCCATTTAGTAGATATTTACTATAGGTCAATATTTGGATTGTCTTGGGTTTATACTGTGATCATAGATCTCTTTTCTATAGTAAAGTGTAGTTCGTTATCGGTTCTTAAGGTATGTCGATATCTAGATTGTCTTTGATGCTAATATTGTTGCTGAATTTACTATTATAGTTAAGGTGGCATAGTTGTTGCTTTCAACTGGTTTTCTCTGTATGCCAATATCTGAATTGCCTTGGTGTTATTAACAATACTGCAGCCTACTCCCAGACAACTGGATACTGAGCTAAACACACTGCAGCATCTACTCCCAAATAAACAGAGGCCATGCCCAGAGTAATCACTGAGAAATTGACACTAACTAAAGAGGTCTCCATACTGGCAGCAAAGTCTTCCACTATAATCAATCCACAAGCCTATACACAGAAAGTAAATTAAAAAAAATAGAAACTTGAGAAGAAAATGCAACAAAATGCCTCCAAAAAAATCCCCAACTCCTCCAAAGCTGACACATGAGACATTGAAGAGGAGGAAATCAAAAACCACCCAACTGAATTATTTGAAAAAGTAACAGAGGAAAAATTTTTTTAAAAAAGGATCAAACAGATCTTGGTGAGTTCAAAGAAGATATAGGTAAACAGTTAATGATCATAACAAACAAAATGATCATCAAGTTTATAGGAGGCATGGATAAAAATCTAGCTGAGCTAAACAAAGTGATGCAAAATATGCATGTCCAGCATAGAAAAGTATTAGAGTCCATGAAAAGGTAACAAACAGAAATTCAGGAGATTAAAAATGATTGAAAGTATGGGCAGCAGAAGTGAACAATGAAAAGACAGAGTGTCAGAACTAGAAGAAAGACTGATGTGTTGGTGATCGATTAATGAGAGACATCATAAAAACAAAAGCAGAACATGAAAGAATGGATCAAACACCTGCTAGATGATGCAAAAAAAAATACTAATCTAAAAATAATTGGAATCAGTGAAAAATCAGAAAAAGGAACAAATAGCATTTAAAAAACTGTTTACAGAAATAGTAACAAAACTTTCCAAACATGGGGAAAGAATTTCATGTACAGATAAGTGAGGTATATAGAATCTAAATAGCCATGATCAGAAAAGAACCTCTCCATGACACATCATAGTCAAAATCCCAAAAGTCCAACGCAAAAACAGAATCTTAAAATCTGCTGGAGAAAAGCAACAAGTCCCTTATAAAAGAAAACTCATTAGAATTACAGCAGACTTCTCCACACAAACCACAAAGGCCTAAGAGAAAAAGAATTCCAGCCCATACTGATATATCCTGTACAACTATCTTTCAAAATTGAGGGAGAAACACGGTATTTCCATGATAAAGAGCATCTTAATAAATTCATGACTACCAAATCAGCATTCCAAAAATCCTCAAGGCTATCCCAGAGAAAATGAAGTCAACAATGCCAAAATGTCCAATAAAATTAACATATCAATAGCATACACAGTTATGTAGAAGAGAAAGAAAGGAAATGAGCAACAGGAAAATAATGCAGTGACAGAAATAAGTCAATACCATTCAGTAATAATTCTCAGTGTAAATAGTCTCAATTCTCCAATCAAAACACATGCATTGGTAGAACGGCCAAGGAATCCAAGCATATACTGCATTAAAAAAAAAAAAACACATTTAACCTAAGAAATATTCATAGACTAAAAATCCAAGGATGGAAAACAATATTTCACGCAACAGGAGCTCAAAACAAACAGGTGGAGTTGAACTAATTTAAGAAAAAGCACCCTGTAAGCCAAAAAATGATCAGAAGAGTCAAAGAAGGGCACTACATATTGGTTAAGGGAACAATTCAACATGGAAAAAATAACAATTGTAAACATATATGCACTAAACAACAGCACACCCAACTTCATATAACAAACATAAAAGACCACATAAACATCAATAAAATTATAGTGAGGGATTTCAGTATCCTACTATCATGAAGAAAGTGATCAACTAGACAAAATACAACAAAGAAATATCAGAGTTGAATCAAACCTTTGAACAAATGGACTTAAAAAAAAATCTACAGAATATTCCACCCAACGACAACAGAATATACATTCTTCCCAGGAGCACATAAGACTTTCTCCTAAACAGACCACATACTAGCCCATAAAGCATGTTTAAGTAAATGCAAAAGAATCAGAATTGTGCAGTGCATATTATCATACCACTGTGCAATGAAACTAAAACTCAGTGGCGAATGAAATCACAGAAATTATGCAAATTAATTGAAATTAAACAATACAGTCTTGAATAATCAATGAGTCACAGAAGAAATCAAGGAAGAAAGAAGACAAGTCCTAGAATCAAACAATACTGCCAGTAAAACACACCAGAACTTATGAGGTATATTGAGAGTAGTCCTAGGAGGGAAGTATATAGCTGAGAATGCCACATCAAATTATTTGCAGGGCACATGATTCTTTACGTAGAAGACTCAAAATATTCCACAAAAAGACTCTTAGAATTAATAATCAAATTCAGCAATATAGCAGGATACAAAATCAGCACACAAAAGTCACTAGCATTCTTGTGCACCAATAATGAACTCCCTGAGAAAGAAATTAGGAACAAATGCTATCACATTAGCATCAAGAAAAAGTAAATATTTAGGAATTAACCCAACCAAGGAAATGAGAGACACCTACAATGGAAACTAAAATACTCTGGAAAAGGAAACTGAAGGGGATATCAAAACATGGAGATGCAGAAAAAAAATAGTCAAAATGGATATACTTCCAAAACTGACATATAGTTTTAACACAATTCAAAATACCAATCAAGGAAAGCCCATCAGAGTCACAGCAGACTTCTTAACACAAACCCTCAAGCTAAGGAGAGCTTGGAGTGAAGTATTTCAAGCCCTGAAAGACAACAACTTCCAGCCCAGATTGATGTACCCTGCAAAACTGTCTTTCAAAATTGATGGAGAAGTAAGATACTTCCATGACAAAGAACACCTGAAGAGATTCATGACCACCAAACCAACACTCCAAAATATTCTGAAGGACATTCTGGAAAGAG
>PVJO010024369.1:0-24400 GCA_004026905.1 Hystrix cristata | reverse complement strand
TGTACTAGGATATCTTAACCCTGCGGAAGAATTTTGATATCAAAAACGTTACAACATTTAAAAAATGATAATTAATTTTAAAGGCAACATGCAGAGTACATTTTTTAAAAAATTCACACAGTATGAGTTGGCCAATTTGAGAAGTTTTACTTGTTTTCTTGGGAAGTTTAGTAATTTAAACACTCATAAAAATCAATGTAGTTTATTGGGGCTGAGGGGAAACCTACAGTGAATTCTGGAAGTTTGTCAAGAAAATAACATTTTAACTTCTGTCAATCTGTGCCGCAAAACAACATCTTAAAGATGCTCGCTGTTTTGTGCATTAACTATGCTCCCAAAGGCCTAGACTCAAGGATCCCAATACGGCCTCAGCTGTAAAAGGACATCTGCCAGTTAAAATTAGATTGACAACTTCCTACTGTCAAGGAGAAAGTTTTGAACTTTAAGACAACATTCACAGTCAAAAATGTCATGTCCCAAATTAATTTTAAACTAGCAAATTAAGCCTAGAATCAGTAACTAAATGTCTATGACACTTCATTAAACGTATTGTTGGTACGTAATTTTAATATATCTTATTTGTGTTAAATTGTTTTCTCTTTTACTCAGTGTGTTTTGTTTTCAATTTAT
The DNA here is from genome assembly GCA_004026905.1 of Hystrix cristata. Taxonomy (NCBI): domain Eukaryota; kingdom Metazoa; phylum Chordata; class Mammalia; order Rodentia; family Hystricidae; genus Hystrix; species Hystrix cristata. Next base: position 23,770 of record PVJO010024369.1, on the reverse strand, counting down.
CAGCTACAATTTTCCTTTCGACAATCCTCAATTTGCTCAACAAGTTGTATTATTATTATTTGGTATAGCGTGAGGATTGATAATTGGTACTCAGACTAATTGTGTGTGCTATCAAAACTCGAGTCATACATATTTACATATTCAGTTTGGTTTGCTGCTATGTGCAAACATATGAATGTGACAAGACGAGCTAACACACTTCGTATATGTTTTGTAAAACACATTGGTTTTACTCTTCCAAAGAAGCCTTGTAATACAAAATTAAATTCGCTAAAATTAGATACCAAGAGACAGATCCACCTGGCATTTCCCCAGAAACAGTTGCCAAGATGATCTTGCTTCCTTCAGGCATTTATGACTACTCCTGCATCATTAACGAAGCACTAAAAAATCGAACTGCTCAACTGTCAGGTTAGTAAGCAGCTCACAGTCCACAGTGACGAGGTCCTGCTTTCCTGGGGTCCACTTGGTTACCCACATCTATGCAAGTCAGTATTTGCAGCAAAATATTAAGGCAGATTAATTTGAGAAACTCAGGGATGTTTAAACTTAGCAACACAATTCAATGCAATGTGACTAAAATAACCTGTAACTATTTTCACTGATAAATTTTCTTAACGACCACCTAATTCTTTCTAACCAAAGTCATATTACCCTATTTTGCTAGTAAAGATTAAAACACATTTCTAACTTGTGTCCCCTGAATTAGCAGCCCAATTTAATCATTTTCCCTGTTATAATGGCCTTTTATTCTTCTCTTTTTGAATGAGCACAATGTATTTCATTTGAGTTTCTTCTTTGTGAAGCATCACTCTCAAAAGGCAGTAATTTTATACTTTCCTCAAAGAATTCATGTGGAAGCCTTCTAGATCATTTTGTAAAAGAAATATTTACACATTTTCACATTTTCTTAAATATTGTCAGAAGATCATACCCTTTAGCTTCTGTATTTTATCCTTGGGAATTACAGTCTTTGATGAGGCAAGCAGAATGTATAACTTAAGAATTGGAGTAGAGACTTTAGTTTTATTTTTCAAACTCTTTTAAACCAATATTATCTTTGGAGGCAGAGATTTTCAATTATATTATTGATACAATAATATGTTGCTATCAATCATGAGGGACAATACAAATAATCTGTTACTACTAATGATGGCTATTATTCTGCGAGTTGACTTCAGGTCTTTGCCATAATGATTTCATAGTTTTCAAAAGTATTCCAGAGAATATCTCAAATGATAGCATGAAGCGTGCAGTTGGTTGAAATGTCCTGGGAATTGTGTATTGTACCGAAACTACCTTATTTACACCACAAGTTAGAGTGAGTAATAGTAATATGCATCGAGGATGGTTGTAGAAATTATGGATTCTTGTGGGACTTTTGACAGGTCATTTTATAGTTTACTCTGTGTTTTTAAAAATATGTAGGGATATAGTTTTGGTAAGGAAGAAGATAAGAGAGATGTAAAAAAACCAATAGTTCTAAAATAACTACTGTGTCACCACAAAATCTTTATGCATTTAAGATATGTTACCCAAAGTTAAGGCTACAAATTGTCAGGAATCATTTAAAAGATTTCTAATGATTATTTTGGAATGGAAAGTCTAAAAGAACATGATAAATATTAAAAATTTATCGTAAAATTGAATTCACAGAAGTATGGTTATTTCACAGAAATTAGAATAATATAAAGTGATAGCTGTAATCATTAACTTCAAAAGGAAGAATATAATAAACGATTTAATATTTCTATTCACAATAATTTACATTTAAGAACTTTGAAGTCTGAATTTTGTATTTTTGGCTTTTTCTGTGTGTGCCAGGGATCAAACTCAGGGCCTTGTGCTTGCTAGGCAAGCACTCTAACCACTGAGCTAAATCCCCAGGCGGCTTTTTATTTTTTTGAGACAGGATCTCACTCTGTAATTCAGGCTAGCCTTAAACTCACTATGTAGCCCAGGTTGGCCTCAAACTAACATAAAATTTGAATTTTCTTATGTAGAGAATATTTAATTTATTTGTTCTTATTTTTTCAATAATTGAACTTGTTTTCCTTACTAAGTCCTGAGATAAATGATTTCATTTATTTCTGACTTTAATTAGGGAACATGCCAAATGTATTTAAAAATACACAGATTAGCATAATGAATTCACATATACCACTCATTTGCCTTTAGCAATTACCACCTGGTGGCCTATCTTGTTTTCTTTATTTCACCTACTATTTCCCACAACTGTATTTCGTGAAACGAATCTCAGACTATATAACTCCACCTATAAATATTTCCATATGCAACCTGAAAAATAAGAACTTTATCAGGAAAGGACGTTGCAGTTAGTTTGCCTAAAATATATAATAATTTCTTACTAAATATCAGGTCGTTGCTCAAATTTAAAAGAATCCTATGAATATCATAATTTTCTATATTCCTTTGGATAGGATTCAGATAATGCCAACATCTTGTGGTGGTTAAACTTGTCTCTTTTAATGTGCAGGTTTGTTTTTCTCTATTTCCCCTTCTCCTGCCATGGAATTTAGTGTTAAAGAACCCAGGAGGTTATCCTAAAGGGCTTTGTTTAGTCTGACCATACTGATTATATTCCTCTGGTGTAGTTTAACACATTTCTCTCTCCTTTGGATCTAGAGATGTGATCACATTTAGATTTGCTTTTTCCTCTGTTGGGTAAAATTGGGTCATAGGTGATAGTGTGATATTAATCAAGAAGTCTATTATATGGTTGTTTCTTATTTTCTGATGTTAGCAGGTTTATGCTTAATGCCAACATCTCTCAATATAATCATATTGTTTAATGGGGCTATTCTCATTCCATTATTCCTACTTTACTTTCTATTGGAATGCATTAAAAAAAGAAACTTCATTTTAGTTGTTATTTGGTTACCCAGTGACATAAAATATAGGAAAGTTTGGTTAAATTTTGGATTCTTTACATTTATGCCAGTTATTCAGAGAATAAATCAGTTCTTTATCATCCAAGCAAGACCTATTAGCTTAGTTTAGTTTTGTTTTATTTTAGTGTAACTGTAGATATTGACTTTTCTAATTTATTGGTCTGTTTATACTCAAATTTCTTAAAACAAGCCATAAGATCCTGCTTTAAGGGGCTGTTACTGGCAACTTTTGCCATGACTCTTTTAGTCTTTGATAATTTTCTTAACAACTGGCCTGAGAGATATACTGGCCTGGAAGATATTGTAGAATTTTCTTCATCATTTCTTGAATAACATTTGAAATCAGCCAGCTTTTGAAATGGGCATATGAAGTGAATAGACATTGCTCAGATAAAAAAAAAAACAAACAGTAAATAAATACATGAAAAAATGTTCAACATCACTGGTCATTTGAGAAATGAAAATTAAAACAGCACTGAGCTTCCATCTCATTCCAGAAAGAATGGCTATAATCAAAAATTATTTTTATATAATTCCAAGTAAACTCTACTATAAATCAAGATACAATCTAAAGTTTAGATGCTCACCCTGTTGTATCCACCCTATCCCTGGGCCTTTCCTTTTAGCTATGAAATTTTGCTTCTTTTCCATTATTTGTTTAATTAAAAATTCTGACACATGCAATCAAATTTCCTCACTACTTAGATGGACTATATTTTCATTTCTCTATATATGTTTTTATAACTTTTTAATGAGATTATATGATACCACAGTTTATTCAGTCTGTTAATGGTGGATTGAGATCAGACTAACTAAAAACCAGAAATTAAATCATTTATTTCTTTAAGTCAAAGGAAACAAAGAATTTCTTCCAGGCATTTGACACCAATGACCTTTTATGTACATTCTGATGGTTTTGCAAATACTAACCGAAAGAGTATGTGTTTCAGAGGATATTTAAGCTATCATGTCCAAGAAGGTGGGAAATCAAGTTATGAAATGAGTTAAAATAGTGAGTAATTTTGTTGGATGATTTATACAGTAGTTATTTTCTATTTCAATTGTTATTTAGTACTCAGGTAGTGCTTAGTAATAATTTGCAATTCTTTTATCAACATCACTCATGGTGAAAAAGAAAAACATACAAAAATCTGTATTGCAGGTGAAAAGCACAAGTGGCAATAAACTAACATGAAGCCCAGAGTTTTACACAACTGGCCACACTCAGTGTCCACGAAAGTATGCAGAGACACACATCCTTTATTATTGATCCTGACATAACAAAAGCATGAAGTAATACATTTTTTTTTATTTTTTAACTACTTATTTGGCAAAGGTTTGACCCAGCCATTCTACTTCTAAAATTTATCCTCACCCTACCACACTCAGGTGTGAAATGATGCAAATCTATATATACTTACTTAACACTTTGTAAAAAGTTTTTTAAAAAGAAGTAATTCACATTCTATCATATGCTACAGGTCGTTTTATAAATTAAGGTTTATCATACAATTAAATGCTTACCATGAAGAATGAACCATACATATTTAATACAGAAGCATGAGTAAGATGTATTATTAAGTCAAAGATAAAAATTTAAAATCTGTGATGAAATTATAAAAATACACAAATTGTTAATAATGGTTATCTTTGAGGAATAGGACTTGTGGTGTACATACACATGTGTAAGTATGTATGTATTGGTTTAGAAAGGCATCATGTCATATATAATTGTGTATGGTCTGGATTTTGACAGTACATTTGCATTTGTTATAATTATTTGAATTGAATTTTCATTTAAGGATAGCACCTATACTTTATTGAAATGATTTTCATTTGGTAGCAGCATGCTCAAATTGTAGATGGTGTTTGAAAAATGAGGTCTAAAAATGGAATAGAACTCACTTATATCCAACTAAGAAATCTAAAATGATAAACTAAAACACAGATTAAATATCACGCATTTAACAGTCATGCAATGTGATGAAAGAAATTTTATGTTAGGGAGAGTAGCATCAAGCTCATTACAATTCTTCAGTTCTGACAATCTTAAATAATTATCTTTCAGCACAGCTTCAGATTATCATCGAAAACATTTAAAAAACATTGTAGAAAACTAGGAGGGATAAATTAGAGATTATAAGAATCAGGGTTATAAGGATAAGACATATATTACACATGTTTGTAGGGAAGTTTGCCATCTTCAGATATGTGCCAATTTTAGCATTACATGCCTAAACAAACTAGAAATAAAAGTTTAATTTCCATTGAAATGAATTACTATAAAATTTTAACCCTTACAGTTTATTATAATATTTCAATATAAATTCTTGTAATCAAAGATGATCACAAGGGGTTTATTCCTCACAAATTAAGGTTCAAAAAAAATTTTACTTCACAATTTTCTCCAAGGAGTGGTTTACGTAGGTCATGTTGTACAGCAGACTAACCACATTTATACAGGGTGGTCACAAAGAGACAGCTGGCCAGAATGTACCCCCTGACTGAACCTCTAGCTCTAGCAGTATCTCAGTTTTTGTGACTGGTAAAATGAGATTTCAGTCTTATAAATTTCAGACTTCTACGCCAATATCACACACGTGTTTCTAGTCAGTAAAATCTGATCAGGAATAAATGGCAAATATAAATTAAATGTGTAGTGAAACATTGAATTACCAAGTTCTAACAGCACTAGGTGCCAAAGTATGAGCAAAGGGTCCAAGCCAGAGAATGTGTTGTCCTGAAGGAGTCTCAGGCTCTAACTCCTACAGGTAAAGTGGATTAGTGAAATACACTGGATGTAAGATTATAGGAGGGTGAATGTTGCCGCATATACGCCTTGCATCCAGCTGATTAATACCATATGAAAATGTGAATTCCTGTTAAAGATTTTTCTTTATTTTCAAGAGAAGTTCATAATGTTTCACAAAATTTTCCAGTTTCTAAAATATTGCAGCAGTTAAACAAAATATGCATGTGGGTTTATTTCAGGCTGACTTGCAAAACAGTGGCTCCTACTTCCAGGATTATGACTATGAAAACAGCTAGAATTAGTGGTATAGCCATTGCCCGTTTGGGTGGATTTGTGGTTTTGAGATCACATTGCGGAAATGAAATGAAACTGAAACTTTTTATCATGCTTACTCAATGTGTAAAACAAAAATGAAAGAGAAGATTGTAGAAATAATTTTCTGGAAAATACTACACAGCTAGGAAGTGGAAGATTCCAATGTAACAGATCTTCAACACTGATTTTGGAGACATATATACTGTGTGTTCCTAAGATAATCAGGGATCCATTTTTTATGTTAACATTGGACTGAACTATTAAGAACTACCCATTTACTCTGGCTTGATGTTAACTTATTGAATTACAAAATTCTATGATCTAACTTCAGACCCAGTTTTTACAGAACAGAGAAAAGTGCCTGAATTGTTTCATTTAAAGCAATAATTAAATATATGACAGGAGACATGAAAATAAGTGTGCATCTGTAATCATCTACTCATACCCACCATCAGGTACAACATAAAGGTATGATGAAGACCTGTGTACTCCATGCATGATTTTGGTTTTTAACCCCCAAAAGTAAACATTTGGGGAGCTCTATATACTACACGTATTAAACATATTATACACACAGGAATTTATTTGGGGACATTGCTATCCCTGCTGCAAAGGTAGTTTTCACTTTCACAGTGTTTGCTGAGATATGTGGCTTAAATATTCTAACTTCCAATTCTATGTAATACACACTTTTCAGAAAAATAAAATTTCTATCAAGAAGGTTGGCAAATATTTTCTTCATATAAAATTAAAACCTAAGAGAAAATTTAAGAATTCTGTAATATTTTACACTTATTCTTCATGTCAATCAAAGGGGGTTTTTCATTTTGTAGATTAGTACTATGAATAATTTCAAAGTAAGATGTATGTTAACACAAAAACAAAATATGTGTTTAAATTGTTTTGTTCATTTAATAAAATGTAAAAAATATCATCCTAGCACATTCAGATTATGGTACACAGGACTTGAAATGATCCAAATGGCCTATGTTCTTTATCAAATTAGTCAAATATTTGTCATTTTTTTCATGCAGAAAAAGCCATCTGAGTACGTGTTAGCCGTTGCTGAATCTTGCCCTCCCGTCTGTCCTCTAGCGATCTACTTTTGCTCCCTTGATGGAGGAGGCTGTGGCGACCTAGGATCAGTGGGCCTCCAACAGGACTGACTTTGAGGGTCGTAACTCAGGGATTAAACAACTAGTTTAATCTAGTTTAATCCAAAACTTTATTATTTGCAGATAATACTAAGTAAGACGTTGGAAAAGATTCAGTAAAAAGTTTTTCACATGTTTAGTTTTCTGTTTTGTTTTTGTTTTGAGAATCCAACATAGCCAGTGTTCTGAGTCTCACGTATAATCAGCAGAAGAATAAAAATTGGGTTTAATAATGTCACAGAACACACTCCTAAATCGTCAGAAACCAGTGACAATCTGAAGCCTCTAAGAGACTGACTCTGCATTTGTGATTGAATAAATAGGACGTGGGGAAACGTGGTAACATAAGCATACACCAAAGAGCTCTGTGAGATCAGGCGCGCTCTCTACCTTCATTACTGCTGCGTCAGTGCCAAAGACACCACACAAACAGCTCGGTCAGTAACTGTTGAATGAATGTCGTTGAATGTACGTATTTCTCTAACACATACGTTTCTTTTTTTTTTTTTTTTTTTGGTGCTGGGGTTTGAACTCAGGGCCTTGCACTTGCTAGGCAAGCACTCTAACCACTGAGCTAAATCCCCAACCCCTAACACATACGTTTCTATGACACCTTTTTTTCATAAACTAAGTTTCTCTGCATACAAACTATAAACTTTCATTCTTCAAATAACATAGACGTACTGTATCAAGAAAATAAGGAAAATTTCACAGATATTGTTTTATCCATCAATGCTAATTACACATCATGAAATTAAAGTGTAGTAAGCTTTGCTTGTATCAGCTATATAGAGCACTGGTTAAGTAGTTACACTTAAATGAAAGTGTTAAGCTGAGTTTATCAGGACAACATTTCTTTGCCTAGCTATGTTTACAACTCTTAAAAATTACATATACATTTGTGTGTCCATTTATGTATGCATGCATATATATGTGTGTGCACATATGTAAACATACATACACACATGTCCATAATTTCAAGTAATTCAAACATTGTATTTGATGATTCATCTTAGGTGAAGATATTTGATGTAGGGAAGAAACTTTGAAAGACAAATATATTGTTCTATTTACTTGTTTTTAGGACCATGGTTTTTACCAATTACAAAAGTTCTAGGAATCATTGACTATTAAGACATTAATATGCATTAATATTATTAATTATCTTATATTCATTACCAAATTTTCCTCTAAGCTTCTTTTCAACTTAGTCTTTCTTTTCTCCATTCTTTTCTTGCTTTAATGTTATTCGGCCGAAAATACACATAGGATGGTGGTTTTAATGTCTGTTATTCTGATACACCACTCATAGACTTCTGTGTAATACATGGGAAAAAAAAAGAAAAAGAAAAACTGATGTACCAATCTTTGATTTCTGAGTCATTGCTGTGGTTTGAGTGTATGTGTCTCGCCAGAATTCTTACATTAAACCTTAACCCTGAAGGTCATAGTATTAAGAAACGGGTCCATTAAGAGTTGGCTGTACTCTGCTCTAATGGATGGTATTAAGTCATGGCCTGGGGTGTAGCTCAGGGGTAATCGCTTGCTTAGGAGGCAAGAGGCCTTGTGCTCAATCCCCAGTGCTGTTTTCTTAAAAAAAAGTCTTTGGAGACCCAGAGACTCACCTTCTGTGTCTTCCACCCGTCTGCAAAATGAGCACACAGCATTCATCCTTGTTCCCTGTGGCGGCAGCAACAAGCTGACGTCTTAGAAGCAGAGACTAGGTATTCACCAGACAGACACCAGAGGTGTAGATGGCTTGATCGTGAATTTCTGAGCCTGTGGAATTGTGAGAAATAAATTTCCATTATTTACAAATTATCTAGTCTGTGGCAGTTTGTTATAACAACGGGAATGAGTTAAGACAATCATTAATTTTAACATTCTTCCTTTGATTAAAGTCCACGATTAGCATTACATATTAGAATACATTGTATTTATAATATGTGAATGTAAGTTTGCAACATTAGTCAAGTACCAAAAAAACTCCAAAATCTATTAAAGAATACTGCAACATGCTGTAAGAAAGCTCTGAGAAATCCTGAAAATCCTTACTTTAAGCCTCTCTCAGTTGATTTGTTCTAATGTAGTCAGAAAGAAAAAATAAGAGTGTACAGTCTCATTAAACAAAACTGCCCAGAATGGAACTATACTAAGACTATATCTAACAGACGCCAATATAGACATTAGAGCCTCCAAAGTATAGTCATATGACTGCATAACAAATAATCGAATTTCTGGTCAAAATGCAATGATGGTTTTTCCTTTTGAGGAGACTTCCTGCGGGTTTATGAATATGTCAAGTTCATAAGAACAAACTAGAAGTACGATGGATTTATTCTATATTGGTGCAGTTTGTAGGTGAGATAACTGAGCTGTATCAAAAGATCACAATGATTTATATATAACCCTCTGAAAGTGGGAAACTTGTTTGTAATAAGTCATATGTCATTTGAGTATCTGTTTTCTATATCACTTTGTTTTTTAAATTTTTGTAATAATACCTCTAAATGCTCAGACTAATAAATTTATGCTGCACTTACTCTTCGAGTCTTTAATAAACCAATCTTTTTGTCAAATGTCCCAAAAGAAAAGAAAATAGTGCTTTTATTTCTTCAAAGACAAATGAAAAATAGGATATATTCAACTGATATATCAGCAAATGAAATATTTGTAAAGAGTAAATCTCCTCAAATAATAGACGATGTGTCAAGAACTAAATAAATCACCTGTAAGCTGTATTACTTTGCCTTCCTCTCCCTGGGACTCACATGTCTATTGCACTTTGGTACCTGTCAGTTATAAGACTAAATTTTAGATGCAATAAAGCTTCCTCTGCTCTTCATTTGACAGGGGACAACTTTCCAGTATTATTGATGTTTAACAGATCATTTTTGATAGGGTTTCTTGGTTAGCTATCACTGGTTTCAAATTACATCTAATCCAAAAATTCTTAAAAAAAAGTATTTATTCAACTGCCTTAGATCAAGTGATTTAAGTAATTTTTATTTCTTAATTTTTAAGACTCTGATATATAATTAGTTTTTTTACTTCAGACAAGTAGCTGTGGATATCTGTCATTTGTACTTAATTTAGCAGGAATAAGTAAAATTTTATTTTTGATTGTGTGCTAATGTCAACATAATTTTCTGCTTCTGTAATCAATATTAAGGAGTATAGTACAAACATTTAGTGCTTGGGCATGAAGGTAGGAGCAAATACAACTATATGAACATAACATTTGCAATTGGCCATAAGGTAATAAACACTTGCTATTTGACTTTATTGATCATTTAGCAAAATCAATGGTATACACAGTCTAAAGAAGAGTGCATAACCATTTAGTGGATATTTCAAATGTCTTTCATTACAGCTGTAGAAATTGACTTTTGTCGTTATTACTAGAGGTAATTATAAATATTAATATTTATTAGGAGGGATAGACACATTATTATTATTATTATTATTATTATTATTATTTTTACCAAGAGCATTATTGGTACATTGTATACATAATGGTCACATTCATCATGGTTATTTTGTACCTGTACATGATGTATCTTGGTTTTCCCCCCTCTTTGCCACCCCTCCCTTCTGATCTCTCCTTCCCTATTTACAGAAGGTTTATTTATATTTTCCCATTTTTCCCCTTTCCTCTTTCTTTCCTTTATCTCTTCTTTCTTTTCCCCCTTCCTCTCTTTTGAATATAACCTTCCTTTTATATAATATCTATTACACCTCTTTGCCTTTATTTACAGTTAGGGTTACTCATATCAGAGAAACAATTCAATGTGTACTCATGTGTATCTGATTTATTTCACTTGAGAGTATGTTCTCAGGGTACATCCATTTACCTACAGATGTCTCTAGCTTATTCTTTTTTATGCCAGAGTAGTACTCCATTGTGTAGAAAAACCACATTGTCTTTAGCCATTCATTAGTTGTTGGGCATTTAGGTTATTTCCAAGACTTAGCTATTACAAATTGTGTTGCTATAAACGTGGTTGTGCATATATTGCTGTGGTATGATTTTAATTCTTCTGGGAAGATGCCTAGTAGAGGAATAGTTGGATCAAATGGAACCTCTAGTTGCAGGTTTTGAGGAATCTCCATATTGATTTCCACAGTGGCTGGACCAATCTACATTCCCACCAACAGTGGAGGAGGGTTCCTTCTTCCCCACAGCCCCGCCAGTGTTTGTTATTGGTTGATCTTTTCATAATTGCTGTTCTTTCTGGAGTAAGATGGAATCTTAATGTTGTTTTGATTTGCATCTCTCGAATGACTAGTGATGTTGAATATTTTTTCATGTATTTATTTGCCATTTTTATTTCTTCATATGAGAAATGTTTATTCATTTCAGATGCCCATTTTTGGATTGGGTCTTGATGTTTTTGAGTTCTTTGTATATTCTAGATGTCAGACCTTTGTCTGAGGGACAGATGGCAAAATTTTTTTCCCATTTGGTGGGTTTTTACCCTGCTCTACTGGTAATTTCTTATGCTGTGCAAAAGTCTTTTAATAGGATGTGGTCCCAAGCATTGATTCTTTGTATTGTTTCCTGTGCAGTCTGGTTTCTGTTCATAAATTTTTTGCAACCCCTATGTCTCTGAGAGTTCTTCCTATTTTATTCTCCAGTAGATTTAGTGGTTCTCTTTTAATGTGTATATCTTTGACACACTTTGATTTTAGTTTAGTACATGGTGAGAGACATGTATCTAGTTTTAATTTTTGGCATGTGGCAAGCCAATTTTTTCCAACACAATTTGTTAAAGAGGCTATATTTCATCCAGTGAGGGTTTTTGGCTCCTTTGTTGAAGATGAGGTATTTGAGTATGTTTGGAGTTTTTTCTGTGTCTTCTGATCTGTTCCATTGATCCTTGGGTCTGTCTTTCTGCTGGTCCCGTGCTGTTTTTATCACCGTAATTTTATAGTATAGTTTCAGGTCGGGAATTGTAATGCCCCTTACCTTGCTCCTGTTGCCCAGGATTGTTTTTGCTATTCTTGGTCTCTTCTGGTTCCAGATGAATTTTGTGATTGTCCTTTCTAGTTCTGTGAAGTATGTTAATGTTATTTTGATTGAAATTGCATTAAATCTGTATAGTAATTTAGGAAGTATGGCCATTTTCACTATGTTTGTTCTTCCTACCCAGGAACACAGTATATCTTTCCATTTTCTGATATCCCTTTCAATTTCCTTTTTTAGAGTGCTGTAGTTTTTGATGTAAAGATCTTTTACTTCCTTTGTTAGATAAATTCCTAAGTATGTCATTTTTTTTTTTTTGATGCGACTCTGAAAGGTGTATCTTCTGTTATTTCTTTCTCAGTGAGATTTTTTTTGTATACAGGAATGCTATTGACTTTTGGGTGTTGACTTTGTATCCAGCTATGCAACTGAATTTAGTTATTAAATCTAGAAGTTTTTTGGTGGAATTTTTGGGAACACATTGTTTCTTAAAGGACCTGATGGTAAGTATTTTAGGTTCTTTCTCCAGAAGTCTCTGTCATAATTACTGACTTCTGCCTTTGTAGCCTGAAGAAAACCATAAAAAATTCAAAAGTCAATGGTTGTACTTCTGAGCCAATAAAATGTTGCCTCCTAAAAGAGGCTGCTAGACTCTGGGTCACAGTTTCCCAAGCCTTATGTCAAAGACACTCTAGTCCTGTGTTGTTCACATGTATTCACAAATTAATGCAGTAATGTTATATTGCCTAGGTATGGATATTCATCTTCTGTAGATGAGGAAACAGGAATTGAAACTTGACTTGCACATATGAAGCAAAATAAATGAGACATAAGTCTCCGGACTCCACGACCAGTGCTCCTAATATCTGTTGTCTTATGAAGGAAGTCACTATGAAAGTCAAAATGTGGATTTTTTTTAAATTAAGGAAACAATTTTCTCCATCTAATTCTGAACATTGATCATACCAGAGCATGATGACTAGATGATGATAGTTAAATTGTAGCCAGTAAATCTGACATATCCTGAAGATTTAGGAATGCAAGAGTTTAGCCGTGTTCGGGAGTATGGACATGGGCACGGTGGCTTCGACAGTAGATGCTGCCTTGTTGAGAAGAGTCAACCCTTTATTCAAATGGTTTTAAAATACTTACTGACCAAATTGATAGATAAATACTGCAAGCATGATTAAGTATAATCTGAAAGAAATGATTTGACATGATAATAACAATATAGTTTTATGTACAAATTAAAGATCAACCTCTGGACTCCATTTATTCAACTATGACAAATCAGTTATTGAGTATATGTTCTGAGTCAGATATTTCCAGAAAATGGAGTCATATTCCAGCTCATAATTCTGTGGGCCAGAAACATAATCCTGTGGTCAAGAGACCAAAATATAAAGGAAAAAGAAAGGACTTTTAAGGGCATTCAAAAAAGGAAGTATATGTGTTAAACACAACTAAAAGTACAAGTTTTTAGAAGGTAGGTGAAGTGATAATATACTTTAAAACATACACAATAATGAAAATATGCTTTTTGTGGGGCTGGAGATTGAAGGCAGGGACTTTTTATGTCCTCATGCCTTTTCATTATATATTTATTTATTTTTATTTTGAAACAAGGTCTTACCAAGTTGCTAAATTGTCCAGGCTGAGTCTAACTTGCAAACTTCCTGCCTCAGCCTCCCGAAGTGCTAGGATTATTAGCTGCACCTCCATGTCTGGCTAAGATATACCTTTTCAATCTACCAAAGGAACATTCATTAAAATGGTCAGTTTTATTTAAAAGTGCATCTCATTTAAGCACAAGAATAAATAAAATGGAGAAACTTATGCAAAAATAAAGTTTCAACCTAGAGATCTAAAGCACAGAATAGTGCTTAGAGTGAACAATATTGTATATTTTAAGTAGATTTTATATTAAATCTCATCAAAATAAATGTTACTATTAAGTATAGAGTGCTAAAAAAGTGTTTTCAAAATTTAGTATATAAAAAGATCATTGCATACTTTTAAAAGTGTATCTTATTAAAATTTAAATCAGTATAAAGCTTTCATAGGCCTGTATATTAAAAACTAAAACTGCGAATGTATCAATTATTTTTACCATTAAAGTGTAAACCCCAGAGTTTGTCATCTGAAATGAAACAACAAAAAACTAAAAATTTATGTCACATTAAATTGGAAACATCACACTGGTCTGTTTATGTATTCAAGAAACAATAATTTGTTATGGATATATTTATTTTAAATGATAAAGTAGTCAATTAATAAAATTAATAATTGACTACTTTATCATTGTAGTTAAAAGCTTTGGTATGAAAGAAAATTGCACATAATTTTTAAAATTTTGATTTTTATGCCCTACTTTTCTATTTGTAGTAAGTAGAAATATTTTTACGTGGAAAAAAGAGTTATGAAGTATTTAGGATAATAAGAACAGAGATCTCTACAATATTCAAGATTCAAAAATGAACTGGTAATAATGTAGTTCAGTATCTTTAAACAATTAGGATAAGGAGGTGTGCTGAAATGTGAATAAATCAGCAAGCTATTACACATTCTCAACTAAAGGTTCTCCCAATGAAATTCTGGTTTTACTTGGGCAAGATGAAGCTTGGAACTGAGGAGAAACAGAAAATAAGAGGGAAGGCTGTGTGTGCTGGGGGTTGTGGTGAATAAGACAAATTGTAATGTTAAGCAGGAAAACTTCACATACATAAAATATTTAAGTTCTCTTTATCTTCTATTTCAATCTAATAGGTTTCATAATATTTTTATCCTTTTCTCACTGTCCCTCAACCTCATTTCAAAAAGAGACAATGACCAAAATACGAACAGTCCTGACTCACATCCTTCAGGACTGTCTGAAACATTCGCTGTTACAGGAATATGAATCATGATCATAAGAGAATATGTCACACTTATCGTAAACAATATCCTTGCAAAAAATGGAAGAGTTAATTCCATTTTTCTTGGTAAAAATTAAATGCTTCAGAAATTTTGTTTGTACTCTGAAATTGATAGTTAATTATAGACCTTGTCTATATATGTGTAATGAAGTTTAGGTTTCTATAATTGTCATTATCATAAAATGATTACTCCAAGCTAAATTGAGAAAATTCAAAGTTCCTGAAATGGTATCAGTGGGTCATATTTGAACACATATAAGGTATTTATCAGTCTAGACCATCTGTTAATGATGAATAAATGATTGAAATTCTCCTGTAAAAATGTGAGGTATGAAATTTAGTAATCATCCAGATAATTTGAAATTATACTGTTTCTTACATTGTTTTGCTCATGCATGTCTTTCCAATTAATGTATTTCATGTGTATGTAGCTGATTTCATCATCTGACTCATTTTAGACAGATGGCTGCTATGAGACAGTTTTGAGAGTGTGCTTAAATTTTTGAATTTAACTTACATTTATTTAAAGAGTAGTGTCCCACGTGCTTAATAACATGTACACTTGAATTGCACTGAATTGTCTTACATTAGCATACTTAAAAGAAACCCACTAGGCCATTAATTTAAAAGAAAACATGCCTGGAGAAAGGTCTCTAGGAGGAAGAGTAGTCTTTCTCTGACACATGAAGAACAAGGTGGAAAATATCAAAGATTGCACTAAGTCATTAGCTTCCCTTAGCAATTTCTGATTTTCTCACTCAAGCTTTCATTTCTATTTTAAAAATAAAATTGTCGTGCATATTTAAGGTATGAAACATGACGCTGTAAAATATATATAGGTATTTAAAAGTTATCATCGTGAAGCAAATTAACATCCTTTTTCTCACGTAGTTATTCATGTTTTTATGTGTCAAGAGCAGCTAAAATTTACTACTCATTTAACATGAATCCCAAATACAGTACAATCCTATCACCTATTGGTCTCATCTGGTACCTTGTATCTCTAGACTTGTTCATCTTCTCTTTTTATGTACCCAATATTATTTATTTGAAGCAAAGTGCTGTTAATCTACATTTTTTCTTTGATTACTAAATTGTGATCCTTGAAGCCTGGCTCTTCTAGAACAGTTTCTCAGCCATGGGAAGAATAAAGTATTTAGCATGCTTTGTGGTTGTTTTACTTTTTCAGGTATAACTTGAAACCCAGGATTATAATGTCCTCTGCATTACTCTTTTTGCTCAGGACTGCTTGGGCTATTTGGAGTCTCTTCTGGGTCCATATAAATTTCAGGATTAATTTTTCTAATTCTGTGAAAAATACTGTTGATATTTGATTGGTATTGCATTGAACCTATATATAATTTTTGGCAATATTGGCAAAAATTTGGCAATATATAATTTTTTCTGACAATATTGATTCTGCCTATTCAGGAACAGAGGCTCTTTCCACATTCTATTGTTGTCTTCAGTCTCTCACTTCAGAGCATGACAGTTTCATTCTAGAGTTGTTTCGCCTCCTTTACCTAGGTTGATTCTTACTCAGTAGATTCATTAATGATGTACAGAAACAATATTATTTTTGTCAGTTTATTTTGTATCCTCCCACTTTACTAAGTTTGTCATTAGCTCTAAGTATCTTCTGGTGGGTTTTGGGGGTCTTCTATGAAAAAGCTCATGTCATTTGCAAATAGACAGTTTATTTTCCTATTTGTATCCATTTTAGTTCTTTCTCTTGCCTGATTGGTCTGGCTAAAGTTTTGGGTACTATGTGGAACGAGTGATGAGTGTTTCAGTATTTTTCATCTTATATCCCAAAGAAATTATGAATTTCAGTATTATCCTAATCATCGGTAATTTAAAAATTTCCTTGTGTAATTCCAATATGCATTCAAGGTTTAGATGCACCACGTAGGTGAATTAAAATGAGCAGGAGTATATAATATATGGGTTTGTATATCTTCCTTTTATAAAGTCACATTCCAGAAACACACAACAAAATGAGTGATGAATAAATAATACAAAATCAAATTTTTTTCTAGTTACTTCTATAAATTACTTCACCCAGACAGCATAGCTCATTGATTCACAGATTACGAAATAAGAATTTTGAGCTGTGAGATGTTTGCGGAACCGTAATCAATAGCACAAGCATTTTATTATATAAAAACAATTCTACTCAAAAGCTCAAATTTTTTTTTCAGTAAGTTTTCTTTCTTTCTTTTTTTTTTTTTTTTTGGTGCTGGGGATCGAACTCAGGGCCTTGTGCTTCAAATATTTTTTTTCTAACAGCCATGAGCACTTAAAAATCTATTAGAATGTCTTCTCATTTCCCTATCTTCTATTTCTGAGAAGCAGGCATAACTTTAGACAACTTTAGACATAAATTCTGACCTCTTAGAACAATAGACTTGACATTTTAGTGATTCTTCATTTACTTGTAGGAAATCCCCAGAGTTTCTTTTCTATGAAGCAGCTACAAAATATTTAGCTCAACTGCCATCCAAACATCATTTGTTCAGTTTTTGTTACTCAACTCCAGGGATCTGAAATTCTCTAAATCCAGGGATCATGTTCTAAGAAGGGAAGACCAAGGTCTTTCTGGAAAGTTTTCAGAGAAGGATTAGTTATAACGATGTGGTATAACTAATATAATGATTCATGTGCTAAATTGAGTTTATAACTTCATATCATTATAACAGTATTATTTAGGTTACAAAATATCTTGGAAAAATATAAGTGTAATTCTGGAGAAGTACTGTGACTACTTGTTCCAAGTACAGTAATCGGATTTTGCTTAAAATAATGGTCAGTTGGCTATTTATTTTAAAATGACTCAAATTTGGGGGCATATATTTCTTTGGCTCACACAATGTGTTAATAATTTTTCACTCACAGAAGACTTCTCAGTCCAGATTTGAGTACAAGAGGAAAGAGCGGTAGATTAAAATTTTATAAAACTGTTTGAGAGAACTATTTTCTTGTTTTATTCTGATAGTTTAAACATATTTGTACACTATCCACCAAGATTAACTAGGAGTAATTACATTCAACTAGAGATTGTAATGAGTAAATAGCCTTGAATTTTCATCAAAAATATTATTTAAGTGTTCCTGGAATACTCTAAATTATGAATTCAGTATTTACTACTAAAAATTCCAGAGTTGAAGGGTCATTCTGATTGTCTAATCGTAATTTCATCTGTTTACCAGTGATTTGTCCACACCCTTAGGCATACTATTGCCTAGACATGTGACTTGTTGAGATGCTTTAAAAAAATGCCTGGAAGAGAATAAGTAGCCAAGAAGCATTTGTTAAATCAGCATGTATGGTATCTAGTTTAGCTCAATGTGAACATGGATTTCAGCAAATAGTGTTTCCCATTTTTAATAATGATTCTTTATAAAAAGTTACAGTACTACTCTGTATGAAAATTTTGAGTGTGAAAATAAGGCCTAGAAATTTTGTTGGCATCTTTCACCAGCATGTGAATATTATCAAAGCATAAAGAGAGGAGGGTCAAGAAAATCTCATGCAAATGGAGTCAGAGGTTGAACTAAACCGTGAGCGAGTGATCACTTCTCACCAGTGAACATTTCAGCTTTATTTCTCCCGCATTTGAGACAATTGCAGTTAGATTTTCCATTACCTGTACCAAGAGCATAATTTTCAGATATGTCACTGTGTTTATACTGCTTGACTATATGAAATGAGTCAATACATCTTTCTTGAGAAATTTGTGGAGTTTTTTTTTTTTGGCATTGATTATTATAGTAGATAATATACCTTATAAGAGACCTGATTTGTTTCTCACTATAGTGTTTTTCTTTATTTAAAAATGCAGTTATTTTACTAGCATATTTTTATTTCTCTGTATCAATTTTCCCATGGATTTAAATGCATCATTATATATATAGGTCCCACTTGTGAAAATTTAGAAATTTTTCTTCTAGCATACATCTAAGTACTTTTTGTTTCTTTCATTTTCAATTATTTATGTTAGAATTTTTCCTAATGTTGTTAGAATTTTTCCAAAGGTAGTTATACATTTCCATTCCATTTAAACCTCACAATAAAGACAAGTTAGAAATCAATAACGAAGAAAACAAAAACGCTATTAGTTAGAAATTTTAAAAATTACCTTTGAACAGCTCTTAGGATAAAAAGATCAAATACATGATAATTAAAACACAATAGCAGTAATGCTGCAGAGCAGAACCTTGAGTTACCCAAAACCAAAAGAGAGAATTGAGAATCTTAAATATACAGTAAGAACAAGAAACACTGTTCTTAAGTCAGAGTCACTCTGACTTCCCTCTTTTGATTCTGGGATGCATGGAACCCAAAACAGCACACAGAGTATACTGCATCGTGGTGAAATTATCTCAGCCCTGTGAATTTATGACCCCACTGTCATTTCTACCGTTACATCATGCTAATTGCTTCAGAATCCTGGGACGTACAATAAAGCCAATAAATTCCATAAATATGTGCGCACTGATACACATTAGTTGCTGTAAAATAACTTCCCTAGTTAGAATGCCATGAGGGTGAACATAGCATTTGATACATTTACAGACAGCATGGAGGAAGGGAAGACAAATTCATATTCAGAGTAAGTATGTATTATAGCAAAGCACATCACTGCATTCTATGGTGAAAATCGTTTGATGGATTAATCTGCCACCAACAGACCCACAAGCTCAAATGTCACGTGGGATTGGTTCTATGAGAAACATAAAACATACTTTGTGTACAACTTGATGATTTTACTTTTATCTAAGATTTATTCCAATATGTAATTTGTTCCAAACTTCAATGCAATTATTTTTCTGAGTTTTAATATTTGATTCTCCAATCAGATTTTGTACATCTCTTCAAGCAGTAGTAGTTTCGAGAAGTATAATTTTGTAGTGTTTTCCCATATTTGAAAACATATCATCTCTTCACATATGATATATCTAGGTTAGGATTAAGAACCTAGATTTGCTTTTTGCTTTTCAACTCACTATTGGCTTTTTCAACTCATTTTTTTGTGAAATTTATCTGTCTGCAAGAAGCAAATTAAGAAAATATGTTGATTCCCATAGGTAATATCTTTGTCTATATATTATGAAATAAAAATACAATAGACATTTAATTTTTTAAAATATTTATCAAAGTAGAAGACACACTGTCATTAATCCTCATCAAAATATTCCCCTCACTTCAAACATTTCTCTCACCGTTCTTGCAACTCTCTGAAGGAGTCCTGAAAATTCTTTTGTGAGTCTTTAGTGGTCCTGGCATGGCTGTCTCATTGCTAAACTGATTCAAAACATTTGTCTTTCATGGTCGTTTTGATCTTGAAGAAGATCCAGAATTTGAATGGTGCCAGGTTCCAAGAAGAAGACTGATGAGGACACACCATAATGTTCTTATTTGACAGAAATTACAGAAAACATTTGATTGCTAAGAGGTGACCAAACAATATGGTGAATGTTTAAATGTATTACAGTAAAAGACGAATTGTCATCAGCCCCTCTTAACTTTATTCAGAATATTCATGCTTATTTTGAAGGCACATATCCCATTGCTCTTGGCGATATATCTTTTACTATGTATGATACATTCTTTTTTAAAAATGTAAATGTTCATTGCATTTTTGATCACCCATTGTGTATGAGCATAATTAGTTTTGAGTGTCCCAGTCAGGTTTCTGACTCGAGGGAAACTATAGATCATGTTTCTGGTTAAGTGGATCTTCTTTATTAAGATGGATCTTCTTAATAAAATTGGCAGCAGTACAATGAGAGCTTGAGAGCTCTATGTACCAACCATTACTTGTTAACTGTTTTTTTCTGTGTGCTGTACCGTACATTTAATTTTTTCTCCTTTCATTTAAGTTCATCTTCTGTGTTTCTCAAGTTAATCTTGTAACTCCTTTGATTTTCTGCCGACACCCTGTTCTTCCTTCTGGCTCCGTCTCTGCCAGGTGACTGTTCCCAGACCCTAGATTCCAATAGTACTGTCTTCAACCTTTGTTTCTTCAGCATACGGGTAGTACTAAATTTGTGTTTTTACTATTCTGTTGCTATTGCTTTATGATCCCGATCTTTTTACTTCTTGATATCATTATCATCTGCAAAAGAAAACGTAAATCTCTTTTGTTTTAAATGTTTTTAAAGATCTCTGTTTTCCAAGTTGGACCCTGGCTAATACAACCACTTCCTATTGCATGCTATTAATATTTTGGTCTATACCAATAAATTTTGTTTCACCAAAATGAGATTATCTGTTTGCAAATTTCTAGAACTTGTTTTACTATTATTATTTATTTTAAGATAAAATAAATAATAATAGTAAAACATTAGGAATATTAAAATGATTGTACATCTACTTGAACAGCAAGGTTGCATAAGAGGGGACCTGAAATGTCTCTGACATCTTTGAAGACTTGCAGTCCTTTTATATGTACCTCCTTTTTCCTCAGACCTATAATTTTGATCTGCACTTAAACAGAAATGTGGTCTACAGTTTCCCTCAACTCATTCTTGGGCTCCAGACAAGTGCTGGACCTTTGAACTAATAAGCAGGTTATTCGTTGTAGTACCTCGTAACTCTGGAGCCTTTTCTGTGGTGTATAGCAACAAGCTGGTCCACATTCAACTCTTTCCTGGAGCTGTGAATTTAGTCATAAGCTTGTCATTTAGTGGGGGTGGGAGGCGGTGCTGGGGATCGAACTCAGGGACTTGCACTTGCCGGCAAGTGCTCTACCACTGAGTTAAGTCTCCAGCCCCATAAACTTGTCATTTTATGCTCATCCTGCATTCAAATTTGTTTTATTTATGCAACTTTATCATACTTCATTCATTTTAATGACAATAACATTTCATCATGTTGGCATATCTTAATTTCATTGTTTACTATTGGTGGACCTTTAGGGTCTGTTTCTAAATATTTTATTGCTGTAAGCATATATACATATATATATATATACATATATATATATTTCAGCATTGTATTGGTGATTTCAAATGTTAGAAACTTCCTCAAAGTAAAATTTCTGGGCAAAGTATAATATTAAATCATGCACACTACTAAATGTTCAGCAAGAATCCTATCATTTTTTATATCCTCCCACGTGTGTAACAGATGCATAGAAAATAAGCTCGTTTTCATCGTAATTTATTTTTGTCCCATTATCAGTGAAATTAAAGTTATATTACTTATCTCTTATTCTGGAAATTTTCTAGTCGCATAATTTTCCTCTCTTTCATTGAGGTTTTCAGATTTTTTGATATACAAATAATCTTTTTATATATTATAAATGCTATAAATGTTTGACTTGCATATCTTAGGTGTACAATTTTATTTCAAGTGGAGCTTTCTCATTTCTATGTATTCCCTTATATTGTCCACACCTGTGTATCTGATAACTTTGATGACTTCACAGACTTCCATTTCCGAGCCCGTAGGGCACTGTTGATAGTCTGTTTAGTCATCCTTGAATGAAGAAATCAACACCTAACCTGAGCGTTGGAGTGCAGAAGGGAGAAGGCTTTCACTTTTAAAGTATACTAAGAAGCTAGAAGAATCATCTTTACCTCCTACTGATAGCTGGAGGAAAGATACAGGCATATAGACTTTACGTGAGATAATCATTTTCTAAAGGCAGTCACTAGATGCTGTTTGCTTTTGCACCTATGAGTGTGTGTGTGTGTGTGTGTGTGTGTGTGTGTGTGTGTGTGTGTGACAAGGTGAGGGGAGTGCCTTGTGAAAGAATCACAGTTCAGAAAGCAAGGAGCTCGGATGAAGATTTTCTAAAGTGTATATTGCTTTGGACTCCAGGCACACCGCACACCGATGGGCAGTATCCAGGAAACATGTTGATACACACTCGGATGTGTTCGGTAAACATGCCTCTGGGGGTTGCCCTTTTGGCAACATCCCGTGAGCCTGGTCCATCCCCTCCTGCCTCGTCACACCAACAGCTCTCATTGGTGGGGCTCTTAGATTTACATTCAGCCACATAACACCACGTAACACCATGGTGGTTCTGTGATACCTCCAACACCTTTTTGTCTTTTGCTTTTGCTGTTAGCCGTGTTACAAGAGGCCGAGGAGGTATCCATAGAAAAAGAAACGCTCCACCCACCTCTACTTCTTTTTCCTTGTTGTGTGGCTTGATCTCCACTAGTAGCACTAATGGGTTTAGTTATTCTCGGACCGATTTCTTCCTCATGCTCCTTCGGCTCGGGCAGTGCCAGATCCGATGTAATACTATAGTGTAACTAATGGAAAATACTATTGAGTTCTTCCATAGCCTTGCTGTTCTTCATTTCTATCTTTCCTTTTATTTGTTTTTATAGTGTTTAAATGACCGCATGTCTCAGACAATCATGTCATTAGCCAGAATTCATTGCTAATCATCCATTTGTTCATTTAAGAAAATCAAGAACCCACTATGTTCAAGCAATAGTATCTTCCCACGTATCTAATATAGTTCTCAAACTATATCAAATAAAATAACATATCATAATTGGGGATTTTTTTTCTGAAGGCCTATAAATAGTATTAGGAATAGTTTTGAAAAGCCTCATTAAAGTTGTAGTTCTAAGAAAAATAGGAGTTTGGGCCTAACTGGGAAAAAAGCATACACCAAGTTACATATTATACTTCAGTTGAAAGTATGGGAGTGAAATAAATGAGACACAAGAATAAATATCACACAGTTGCTCTTATATGAGAAATCTGGAGTAAAAATTAAGAGAAAAGTA